>CM021109.1:17380905-17450905 GCA_007115665.2 Sequoiadendron giganteum
AATGTCAAATATTTTTGTGTGAAAACTTCTGTTTGTTTGAAGGGTGCTTGATTATATGTTTACTTAGTAGTAAAGTAAAAATTAATCTAACTTGAAATTAAATTTCAGGATATAATTTCTTTAACTTATGGTTCAAGTATACGAAAGAAATCGAAATAAATCCAAAGCAAATCAGCAAGAAGAATTGCCACCGGCTGAGATGGAAGCTAAGCTAGACCAGATATTGGCTAGACTAGCCAACCTTGAGCAGGAAAGAGCCAAGGAAAAAGGAGAAAAAGATATAACTATAGAAGAGTTAGAAGAAAATTCTTCACACCATGAAGAAAGAGAGAAGTCTCCTACCAATTCCAGGGATAAGAACAGAAAGATGATATCCCGAGAATTAACAAGGGATATGAAGAAGATTTATCCACCCAAGTTCGATGGAACTGTTGGGGGTGACGAAGCCGAAGCATGGCTTGTACAAATGGAAAAGTACTTCGAAATCCGAGATTACGATGAAGTCACCAAGGCTGCTTGGGGAGCCTACCAGTTGGCTGGAGAAGCTTCTAACTGGTGGATGAATAAAAAGCTGGAGCTCAACCTAAGTTCATGGAAGTTAACTTGGAACGAGTTTGTTGAAATCTTCTGTAACCGGTGGTTGCCTCAACTGTATTATGATCAGAAATTGTCCGACTTCCAGGAGCTGAAACAAGGAACCATGACGGTTCACGAGTACTGGGAGAAATTTACTCGCCTTATCCGCTATGTGCCAGTTTATCTCAAGGATGAACGATTCCGAATTCGGAAGTTCATTCTAGGTTTAAATCATCGGATAGGAAGAGAGGTTGACATGCATGGTCCAACCACTATGGACCTTGTATATGAAAAAGCTATCCGTCAAGAAGAGAAGCTTAGGGCAGATTCCTACTATCAAGATAGGAAGGATCAGAGGAAGGACAGTGATGGGGGCAACAAGACGGCATCAAGGAAGGAAGACTCCACTTTCACTTCCAGAAAGCAAAAAGGGAAGCGGTCGCGCTTCAATGGAAAAGATTTCAAGGGAGACAGGAAAAGGAATGACACCACCAACAAGGATGGAAATGGAACAAGCAAGTCAGGAATAATTCCTGAAAAGAAAGGACCAAGGGATGGATGTTTTATCTGTAAGGGAAACCACTATGCAAGTGAGTGCCCTGATAAGACTTCTAGCTCTCAGTCACGAGGAAATGCTTTGCCTTCACAGCAGGCGATGTTCCAGCAGAGGATTCATGCTGCAGTGGACGATCGGCAGGCGGACCATCAAATCACCCCGATCGAAGTTCAAGGTAACCTTTTCGGATTACCTATTTCTGTTTTAATCGACACTGGTGCAACTGAAAATTTTGTTTCTCCTAAGGTAACTAGACAATTGTCTAGGAAGGCAGGATACATGGAAAAGGCATGGAATGTAGAGTATGCAAACCAAACAAGAGCAAGAGTTGACCAATGTCTATTTGAGGCTAGGTTAGAATTACCCAACTTTGCCACTGAGGTTAACCTATATGTCGCACCTCTAGGGTCCTATGATGTAATCTTAGGAATGAATTGGCTGTGGAGACATAGGGCTATTGTAGATTGCCAAGCCAAGACTGAAAAATGCCTTGATGATTTAGGAAACCTTGTAGAAATCCAAGGGATACCCAGGAAAGTGACTGTTCGGCAGATCACAGCAATGCAGCTGATGAAAGCCAAGAAGAAAGGTTGTCAACTTTTTGCAGTCAAAATTGAGAAACTAGGCCAAGAAGATGGAAACTCTGTGTTTCAAAGTTCTCAAGAACTTGAAGATGGAGAGATGGAAGAAACAGGCAGATCAGATATGGAGAAGTATCCTATCTTAAGAGACTATGCTGATGTATTTCCAGAGGAACTACCAGGTCTTCCTCCAAAGAGAGTGTTCGATTTTTCAATCGACATTGTGCCAGGATCTGAACCAGTATCTAAGGTACCTTACAGAATGACTACAACTGAGCTCATGGAATTGAAGGCACAGTTGGATGAATTGCTGTCCAAAGGGTTAATACGACCTAGCGTATCACCATGGGGAGCACCAGTAATATTTGTCAAAAAGAAGGATGGTACATTACGTTTATGCATCGATTATCGAATGCTAAACAAAACAACGGTAAAGAACAAGTACCCGTTGCCACGTATTGATGACCTCTTTGATCAAATGAAAGGTGCAGCTGTATTTTCAAAGATAGATCTGAGATCCGGATATCACCAGCTGAGAGTGAAGGATGAAGATATTTTCAAAATAGCATTTAGAACTCGCTATGGACATTATGAGTTCACAGTTCTACCATTCGGTTTAACTAATGCGCCTGCAGCCTTCATGAATCTCATGAATAGCGTATTCAGAGATTACTTGGACAAATTTGTGTTAGTCTTTCTAGACGACATATTGATTTACTCCAAGAATGAAGAAGAACATTGTAAACATCTTGAGATGGTGTTACAAAGGTTAAGAGAGCACAAGCTTTATGGGAAACTGTCCAAGTGTACTTTCTTTCAAGAAAGAGTGCACTATTTGGGCCATGTTATTTCAGCTGAAGGAATAGCAGTAGACCCAGCAAAAATAGAAGCAGTTATGCAATGGCCTGTACCCAAGAGCGTGTCTGAAGTAAGGAGTTTTATGGGATTAGCTGGATATTATAGGAAGTTTGTGGAAAACTTTTCAAAAATTGCTTTCCCTATAACATCTTTACAAAAGAAAGGTAAGAGATTTGCCTGGAATGAGAAGTGCCAGGAGGCGTTTGATCTTCTCAAGGAAAAGTTAACCACCGCACCAATTCTAAAAGTACCAGATCCTGAAGGAAGCTTCACAGTCATAACTGATGCTTGTGGAGAAGGATTAGGAGGTGTGTTGATGCAAGAAGGACAAGTAATTGCTTACGAGTCCAGGAAATTAAAGCCATATGAAATGAATTATGCTTCGCATGATTTAGAGTTGGCAGCAGTAGTACATGCTTTACAGATGTGGAGACACTACTTGCTCGGGAAGCCATTTGAATTGAAAACAGATCACAATGGTTTAAGATATCTCTTTACTCAACCTAATCTAAATGCTAGACAGAGAAGATGGTTGGAGTTAATAGCAGATTATGACTTTAATATTAATTATATTAAAGGAAAGGAAAATAGAGTTCGTGATGCCTTAAGTAGAAGACGCCATATTGCATCTATTGTGACAATTCAAAGCGACTTCAAGGAACAAGTGCTTTTGAAATGCAAAGAGGATGAATTTTACTTACAGGTTAAGCAGGCACTCATTAAGAATCCTTTAGACTCTAGGTATGAAGGGTATCAATTCGAATCCAGTGGAGTACTAAGGTACAAGGATAGGATGTATGTGCCTGATATCAAAGAATTGAGAAATCTTGTATGGAAAGAAATTCATGAGGCACCATATTCTGGACATCCTGGAGTAACCAAAATGATGGCTGATGTGAAACCATTATATTTCTGGAAAGGAATGAAAGGTGATGCCGCAAATTATGTAGCTCAATGCCTTGAATGTCAAAGAGTAAAAGCTGAACATCATCATCCAGCAGGATTGTTGTATCCTCATGATATTCCTGAAAGGAAATGGCAGGTTATAAGTATGGATTTTGTGCAAGGATTGCCAATGTCTAGGAACAAGCATAACGCCATTTTGGTAGTAGTGGACAGGCTAACTAAGGTAGCACACTTCATACCAGGGAATCTAACCGATGGAGCACCGGTCATAGCAAGAAAGTTTGTACAAGAAGTTTTTAGGTTGCATGGTATTCCTGAGAAGATTATATCGGATAGGGATGCACGCATCACTTCTAGGTTTTGGCAAACCTTGTTTTCTGCATTGGGAACGCAGTTAAACATTAGCTCGGCATATCATCCGGAAACGGATGGGCAAACTGAGAGGGTAAATCAAGTTATGGAAGACCTACTTAGGGTATATTGCATGGATCAACAATATAAGTGGGAAGACTATTTATCCTTGGTTGAATTTGCGTATAATAACTCGTATCATTCTGCAATTAAAATGGCTCCTTTTGAAGCTTTGTATGGTCGAAAGTGTCGAACTCCTATAAGTTGGGATAAACTTGAGGATCGAGTAAGTCTTGGGCCAGAAATGTTAGCAGAAATGGAAGAACAAGTTAAGATTATTAAGCAAAGGTTAGCAGAGGCTAACAGTCGACAGAAAAGTTATGCAGATGCTAAGAGAATGCCACGAAGTTTTGTCATAGGTGACAAGGTACTTTTGAGAGTGAAACCTCACAAAAGTTCCATTAACTTTGGAAAGAATTCTAAATTGGCTCCACGTTATGTTGGACCATTTGAAGTCTTAGAAGAAGTAAACCCTGTAGCTTACCGAATCGCTTTGCCACCCGCTCTTGCTAGAATGCATAATGTCTTCCATGTATCTTACCTTAAAAAGTATATTGCTGGAGATAATCATGTTATTGATTGGACTGCCTTACAGGTAAGGGATCCAGGAGTAATAACTCTCGAGCCCGTCAAGGTGCTGGAAATACGTAAGCTACACTTACGTAACCGTGAAGTCTCACAATGCAAGGTTCAGTGGGACCAGTATGCGGAAGACTCAGCAACTTGGGAGGACTATACGGAAATCCGTAGAAGATTTCCTGACATTCTTGAAGTTTTTGAGAATGCTGAACAATAAAGATTTTGTTTAGTTTTATGCTTTGAATAATACCTTTGGTCATCGAGGACGATGAATCATAAGGGGGGGAGTATGTTACACCCCGGAATTTGTATAGTTACTATTCTAGTAATGCTTAGAGCATTCTGATTGTAAGGAAGGTTTTGAATGAACAAATGTGATTGAATTTTGTTGACAATATGAAATCCTGTTTACATGTTATGTTTGGCTCATTCTGTATTCTTGATTGATGTTATTCTTGAATAAAACAATGAATAGAGGAAAATAATTAGTCTTGTTTTATATATTTGATTTATATATATACTGCAAATATTGTGAGCATTTGACTGCCGTGGTTTTGTGCCATGGATGCAGGAACAGGAGCTATTCCTCCAGGTGGAGGGGAAATATCACTCAGGAAGAGGAACTTGGTCGACTAACCGGTAAAGTTGATCGTATGAGCATACACACACTTCACTGAGGATTTTAGGAACTGAGTCAGATTAAGTTGTCATGATAAGTCATCCTTAGGCTTAGGAGTTATGATTACTTCTTCATGCTTTATGAGTGGTGTTCCTTGATTGACTGACTTACTGTTCTGTGAGCCTTGTATGTGAAATGTGAACTGATAAGTTACTGATGCCTGGAATTTACGGTTAAATGTATAAATACGTGTTTATGCAATTACGTCCATTAGAGGTGCTCTGACTGGCCTATAATACACGTAATTGGAGATTTGAAAATAAACATGTATAGATATGTTTAAGTGTAAACTGGGTAAGTTAATTAATATATTTAATAATATATTTAATATCGATGTTATTATAGTTTTATCGGTAATATAATATATTAATATATCTAATGTAATATTTTGAACATTATATAGATATATTTATATATTATATATTAAAAGAAAGGTAAGTTAAAAACTATAATAATATTGTATTAAATATAATATAAAATATATTAATATATTTTAATGAAAATATTAAAATATCTAAAACTTTGGAAAGATTTTGTATAAACTACAAATCTTTGGCATTTAAATTTACATTTAGCTTATAAAGGAATTTGAGTTTATTTACCTTGGAAATAAAGGTAATAAAACTTTCATAGTCTTTGGTAAATACTTTGCAAACCATACAAAGGAATTTCGAAATATTGAAATACTTGGAAAATATAAAAGGAAAAAGAATTTCGAAATGCTGAACTATAGACTGTTTAAAAATGTAAAGTTAATATTTGAGTAAAATCGCGGATTTCTTCATGGGAAGAAATCGCGCGACTGTTAAACCAGAAAATAGTGGAAAACCAAGGAGAATAATCCGCGCCCAGCTCGCGTAGCTTAGACCTGGTCGCGGATGCTTGAACGCCACCGGTCTGGGACGCGTGGGTGGAAGGAGACATGAACTGTGTGTGCGTAAACCTTGACGTTTTCTGCAGCATAATCCAAACGCCATTTGTTCTTCAAGTTCGCCATTTTTAAGGGCTTTTTCCTGTACGTGGTTGATCCACGAATTTGGCATGTGATATGTTGAAACATTCTTGAGAAATTATGAAGAATCATCAACTCTTTTGCTGTGTGACTGCCACTGCGAATTTTGACATTTTCAAAATGAGAGGTGTCGAATTCTCATGCCTACAAGGTAGGAAACATGAGAATTCGAAACCTATAAATAGGTTCTCACTCATTGTTGAAAGACACTCAATCTTTTCATTTCACTCTTCTTGCCTTGGAAAATTCGAAATACAGTGCTGTGGTATTTCTGTGTTTTGGAATTCAAATTTTATAAAAGCCATTGTCATTCTATGAGAGCCATTGCCATTTTTATGAAAGCCATTGCCATTTTTGTGAAAGCCATTGCCATTTTGTGAAAATCATTTGCAATTGAGACAGTATTGCTGAGAGACAGTATTGCTGAGAACACTTTTTGCATTTACCTGAAAGTAGTTTTTGCTTAAGTTAAGAGAAGGCTGCGAAGGACGGTGGAGCAGGGATCGAAGTCACCGATCAAGCTCATACGCAAAAGGAAATCAGGCATGAGATATATGTTGATAGATTTCCTGTTATTTATTTTAAATTGCATGATTAGATTGCTTGATTATGTCTTGCTTTAAAATAAAAAAAAAAAAAAAAGAAACCTCTATGTTCTATGAAATTGCTGAATTGGGAATAGTTTAATTCCTTAGAAAAGGCTTATTGAATTTAATAGATAGCTTAAAGAGCTGGTCAAATTGGGGAATAGTTTAATTTCCTTAGAAAAGCTTTTGAAATAGCTTAGAGAACTTGATGAATTGAAATAACTTAAAAGCATGTTGAAACGAATCATTTGAAATCATAGATGAATTTGAAAAGGGAAATATTTGTTTTACTTTTAGTAAAGTACCTTATAATTTGTATTGCTTGAATATTGTTTGAATTCCTTAAGTAAAGGAAAGGGATTAGTTACTAAATACTAGGACGAGGGTGGATTCAGAACCAAGGTAGTCTAAAGCTTTAGAGTTAAATAGGTTAACTAGAGAAAGCTACGTACTCCATGGATAGAGATTTCCATGTTGGGAAGTACCAGAGGGACCCCTTGTTGACTGTACTCCATTTCCTGTTTAAGTAGTTGAAGTAGGAAGTCTAGGGTGATTGACTACCCACTGAAGGACTCAACCTACGCGTAGGATAAGGCAGCCTTAAGTCAAACCAAACCTGACTTAGTGCAAGTGATAGATGACCGTCAGTATAAGTACTGCCGAAATGCTTTGGCCAAAGTAGTGTAGTATACCTAACGTCCACTTAGACTGTGAGACGAATTACACTGTCAGTTCACAGTAATCCAGGTTACATGCTAGATTGAGATTGTGAGGACACAAGGATTTAGTTATGTAGGATTACACACTATGCTCAGTTGGTCATACAGAACCGGTTACCCAACCAATCTCCTCGAAGAAGGGAGGGCCGTCTACTTAACAGTAAACGTGCGGGGGACCGCAATATAAGTCCGTGGTTGGTGGAAAAGCACCTGAGTGATGTTTCCCCTCCACCTTAAGACTTCTGATGAACCAAGGTTTGAAAGGGAAGATCCTGGACAGTCTTATTCCTATTTGCTCAAAAGCTTCCGAGCTATGTTTGAAACTTGTAAGATTCTTACCTTGCTTGTTATTTTGAAGAAAAGAAATCATGAAAGCGTACTCTGTTATTTACTTGGAAAATAGAACAATGATATATCATGTCTTTTATTTCTTTATGATGAAATGTTCAATTAGAATGAAAAGAAAAGTTATTTACTTTGTCATTTAATTGTATTTCCTTGTATCTTATTAGTGAAATTAGAAAATTTTTTGTTTACCCGGTTTTGGGATTGTTACACATTGCAGATGAAAAATAAAGAGCGCATTTCAGAGGAATAAAACACAAAGATAAAGCAGAAGATTTCAAAGTCATTCACATTACATAGTGCAGTTTGAAAGCCAAAAAAATATACATTCTCCATTACATCACAAAAAGAGGGGTTTTTCATCACAAGGGATCTTAAACACAGAGAGTAAAGATGAGGATCTTGATAGCCTCAATTACTTCTTGCAAACGCTCAATCTGCGCAGGGGAGAAGAGATTCTCATTAAATTCAACAAAGTGGGCATAGAACTCCATGTTATTGCGCTCGAGCCCTACATGAAGTAAGGCAACTGCTTGCCTAGCTAGTTCATTTCGCAGTGCAGTCTCAATGCAAATTGCATCGCCCACCAAACCCACGCGGGGATGCTCAGATAGAGCTCTCGGTGCATCTTCAACGCACAACAGGTATAGGGGTCGTACCAGACGCTAAGTGGCACGGATTCCCCATTCGATGCTCCCATAAGTGTGCACGATGTTGTAAAGGAAGCATACCAACATGCCAGAATTATGAACATGCACCTAAGACAGAAAGTGCTCACTAATGATCTTCCAGATAACTCCTTCCACATCATTGTGAATCAGGAAGATTTCTTGAAGTTGGTCCGCAACTAGTCTTCGCACGATGCTACACTCGACACCCTCAACAGTGAGGAAATCACTCCTGGCCTAAGAAGTTGCATCACTAGAAGAGCTCGACATACTTGAAACTGAAACTAGCATTATGTGAAATGAAGAATGATACAGCTGATTTATAGAACAGCGAACGCAAGCTAGTGGAGTTCACTTGAAGACGATTAATGCTACAAATACATTCAAATTGCCTCAAACTCAATGAATTCAGCAGGGTGATGTGATAAGAATTTAGTAAGTTGGATTCAAACATCGACGAAATCCTCTGTATTTAAAGAAGTTGCACTGAAACTATCTTAGGTGGCATACCAACGGTTACTGGAAGTGAGAAGCGACGGACATTTAGCACGAGTGTATGCCACGGGGCCTGCTTACAACAAGCGTCGATTCACTCCTTTGTCATGTCAATCGAAAATGTCAAAGCAAACATAACAACCCTAATTAGTCATTAATGACTATATTGTCATAATCTGACAGGAATTGGTTGGTTTCTGGCCAACTTCTTATTTGGCCAAAAGGTGGTTATCATCCACAAATCAATTTTTCACGAAAACTCGACCATTATGATGTGAGGTTTTAAATATTCCTCAGTCGGATTTTGCAAGGGTCTGAAATTTTGATCCCCCTTGCACTGTGATGCATGAGTGAGAATCAATCTTAATTGAAGGATCAATTTTGCAGTTTTGATATTTTGTTGTAGATGTTTATTTTCTATGTGCAATGAATTATGAATGAAGTACTAATGTTTATGA
Organism: Sequoiadendron giganteum; assembly: GCA_007115665.2. Taxonomy (NCBI): domain Eukaryota; kingdom Viridiplantae; phylum Streptophyta; class Pinopsida; order Cupressales; family Cupressaceae; genus Sequoiadendron; species Sequoiadendron giganteum. The sequence goes on from CM021109.1 coordinate 17,390,336, forward strand.
ATAAGTCTGTGAGCTTAGATGAGAATTTGAATATTCTTTCCCTGTGAGGATGTGTTGTTCTTTGGTGTTTAATTCATTTATCTTCAATGAATGTTAAGATTGAATTGAGTCGAGTCAGCAAGCTTTTGATAATCTAGTCTGTGAGCTACGATATTAATAGTTAGCCAGTTTACTTTTCAGCACTGTTAGTAGTTTTTGAGCATTTTCTATTGCATCTATTTTCATGGCTATGGATAGATGTTAGTTTTTCCTTTCCTACTTTCTAGTTAAAAGCATGCCCCTCGTTTTATTTAAATTCAAAAATCAAAATTTATATCAAAAGAGGGAGTTGTACCTCAATTAAAATTAAGAGGAAGATCACCAATGCAATAGTGATCTCTCCAACTATTGTTGATAGATTTCGTCCTCTTCTTGGGCGCAATAGAGTCAATTTGTGTTAATTTCTGAAGGACAAATCTGTCAACCAACAATACCTAATTGTCGTCGTTCGATTCCATCAAACCCTAATCTTCCTTCTCCATCCATTCTTCAAAGTCCAAATCTTACAAATCCTCATTGACTGTCTAGTTCTTCAAATTGATTGTATACTTTCAACCCTTATTCTCAATGGAAATTGTATTATTTTTTCAATTGTGTTAGACTTTGGCTACTACTAGCCAACCCCAACCCAACAATTCATTGTATGCTTTCTTCCATAATGAAATGACCACAAAATTCAACGGAAATGCTTCAATTCAAATAATACTTTTTGGCCCATTAAAAAGTTTTCCATGTTTGCTCTTATGTAATTTTCTTTCCAAAAACAAATCTTTTAACATTACGAATTGTGGAAGCTTAGTGTCTCAAATTAAATAAGTTGTGCATTTCAAACTAATGTTCCATGGATATGCATCCCCACAAAAAAAGGATTTAAGTTTCTGAGATGGGGACATACCACCACCAACAAGTGGGAGACATCCTCAAGACATCTCCCTCAAAGAGACAATATTTCCAAGGCATCCCCCCTAATGGGGATGTTAAGGGGGCATTGAGAAGTGATGAGCACACGACCATACTGAAGGGGGGGGGGGTGAATCAGTATAGATTAAAACCAATACTAAACTTATTGAACACACTTAAACATAATCAAAATAATGAACACTTGAACACAAAGATTTTACGTGGAAACCCTTGCGGGAAAAAACCACAATACAGAATAATGCAGTTATATAATAATTACTGTTTACAACTTTTGTAGGCACCAACCTACAAGAGACGCCAATCCCCTAGACTGAGCACCAACTCATTGAGAGTCACCAAACTCTTCTTTAGCAAGGCACCAACCTCTATTTGATTTGTGATCACCAACCCACTAGACTTCTCTTTAAAAATTCTGCTATAGCTCTCTTCCCAATTCACTACAATTCTCTTCTTGAATATGCTGTAAGCTGATCATAAATTTGCCACAAAAATCTGATCACTATCTCCTTATAAATCTGCACATAATCTTCTCACAATCTCCTCATAAGTCAGCAAATAATCGTCTTCATGAACCTGGTGTATATGATGTATTTGTCTTTCTTTTACTCACACACACTTTTATCCACCTTTCACCATCTCCATTATACCTTCTAAGAGATGTATTGTTCTCTAAAAGATATACCTTGCAAATTGCATCCCTTAGTAAAGTCACACCATTCCAAACTAATTCGCTGCACAAATGAATCGCCACTTCTATATAAATCGCACCTCTTGGGAATATGAAATCCCAGCTTTAGTTATTAACAAATCTTGAAGTCAGTTTTTCATTAATACATGAAGTTGGCTGTTCATTAAGACATATAAATTGCTATGTATTATGGATCAATACTATATGAGTCGACTATTCATTAAGCACTTTTATTATGTTCTTAATAAAATCATTGATCAATGCTTCTCTTAGATTCTTGGCCATCGCTTGATATCATAATATGATATATAGTTGTTCTTTAGTTTGTTCATATTAAGTATTGATTATTTCCATCGCTGCTTTATAAATATCTTTTCTTACTCCTTAAGAATGATATCGACCAGCATGATAAATATCTTTTCTTAGGCGCTAAAATCATTAGGGTCGGCCAGATTTAAACTTTAATTAAATCTTTCAAGGAGTCGGCTTCTATAATATATCAAATTTGTATATTCTTTTAAAGATGTTTTGAATTTGTAAGAACTCTAGTTCTATCACTTCCTAGGACTCGGCACTTCTAATGAAGGTTTTCTGATTTTGTTTGTGTTTTTTCCAAAATACAATCTCTGATCTTGAATAAGATGATGAAACCCTTATTCTGAAACTCTCCTGAAAATCCAATGAAGCACAAACTTGACCTCTGAATGAAGCCAACAGTTAAGCACCTTTAGATGATATTTCACAACCTCAGAATGTTGTTGCAATGAAGCAACTACGCTCTCCAATGCCAATACGCTGGCAGAAACCCTAGGGCTCCCTTCTCCAAACACCAAAGAGAAATCATGAACAAATATCAAATCTTGGATATTCAGAAATGAGCTCTTAAGTTCCTTTTATTTCTTTTTTCTGGAGAACTCAAACACTTCCCTTGTCAATGTGGGATAAAAGATATATTCCCACTTTAATTTTCCACTTAACACACTTTATTAAAATTAAAGTGACTTCATTATTATAAAGTTACTTTATAACTTTATAATAACATTAAAATATTTAAATAAATCACTTAAGTCACTTAAATACTTGTCCGATTGCTATGTCGTCTGAACCAGGAGTCGACTCTCCCTATTCTCCATGTGATCGGATGACCGTCTAAAAATAGAAACCTTGAACAGTGACTTACTATAAATAGTAATTATGTGAAACTGAGTCAACCAAAGGCTAAGCTCGAACCCACACGAAGCGCTAAAGGAAAAAAACCACTGATCACTACCAAAAAGGGACCCTCTAACTAGACATATTAGCCTACAAGGGCCATGAATAGGCTAAATCCACCAAACTCTGATGCTCACGAAATTGGGGACATTACAGTCCGCCCTCCCTGAAATTGCTTGTCCCCAAGCAATCTCTACTGCAAAGAAACCCAACTCCTCGAAAGGTCCAAAAGAAGAACTGTGGGGTGTCCCATACATCTCTAACTATCTCCTGTAGCATCAACAAAAACACAATTGCGCAAGCTATCCCTGGATCCCCAACCCAAAATGAAAGTTTGTCGTGTCTGTCACCCTTAGACTTACACTACACTCTACTGCCTCCAACTCCACCATGCTCAAAGTGGTGAAGTAACCCAATGGGACCCATCCAATACTTAATGCCAAACCTGTCACCACCTAGATCCCAATACAATCTGGACTCACATCCATCTATCATGTAGAGATAAGAACATCTAGAAGCATCCACTATACCAAATCTCTCTCTGTCCTCTGTTAAACCCCCATGGATGTGATAACTAGCCAAGCCATCATGCAAATTGACACCATAGTCACTCTGTAACATAGAAGTAGTAAACCCTGTCGGATACACAACAGCATGATGGATAACTGACTGTTGACCCTGCAAGTAATCCCCTGCAAACAACTGAGTCAGGTACTTGCAGCCTCTAATCCCATCTTCTGAAGATGGCAAACCCCTATCCCACAACGGATGATAAAAACCCTATGCCACTCCACATTGACGCACCATCAAGTCCTCCATGTGTGGATCAAAAGGAAAGTGATGAGCACTCCTCACTGTGTAGATGCGATAGAACGCTCCAACCTCGGTCAATGGCTCATCACTAGCAATGCTGGAATCAAGCAGCTGATCACTCTGACTCTGAAACACAACAAGCTAGCATCCAAAATCAGCTGCATGGGATGATGTATCAGATTTGCTTCCAAGAGAGGGAAACAAATCAACATGAGAGCCATACTCCCAACCGGATTGTAACAACCCCCAAACCGGGTAAATAAAAAATTTCTACTTTCACAAATAAGATACAAGGAAAGACATACATAATGACAAAGTAAATAAACTTTTCTTTTCATTCTAATGCAACATTTCATCATAAAGAAATAACTGACACAATACATCATTATTTTCCTTTCCAAGTAAATAACAGAGTACGCAATTCATAATTACTTTTCTTTCAAATAAATAACAAAGTAAGAATCTTACAAGTTTCAATTATAGCTCGGAAACTTTTGAGCAAATAGGAATAAAACGGTCCAGGTTCTTCCCTTTCAAACCTTGGTTCATCAGAAGTCTACTGTGGAGGAGAAACATCACTCAGGTGTTTTTCCGCCAACCACGGACTTATAATGCGGTCCCCCGCACGTTTACTGTTAAGTAGACGGCCCTCCCTTCTACGAAGAGATTGGTTGGCTAACCAGTTCTGTATGACCAACTGAGCATAGTGTGAAGTCCTACATAACTAAATCCTTGTGTCCTCACAATCTCAATCTAGTATGTATTTTGGACTACGATGAACTGACAATGTAATCGTCTCACAGTCTAAGTGGACGTAGGTGTACTACACTACTTTGGCCAAAGTGTTCCGGTAGTATTTAAATTGACAATCATCTATCACATGCACTAAGTCAGGTTCAGTTTGACTTGAGGCTATCTTATCCTACGCGTAGGCTAAGTCCTTTACCGTGGGTAGTCAATCACCCCAGACTTCCTACATCATCTACTTAATCAGGAATTGAAAAGCAGGCAACAAGGGTCCCTTGAGTAACTCCTATCCTGGAATTCTTTATCCATGGAGTACATAGCTTTTCCTAGTTAACCTACTAACTTTAAAGCTTTAGACTACCTTGGTACCGATTCCATCCTCGACTTAGTATTTAATAACTAGTTCCTCACTTCCTTTATATAAGGAGATCAAGCAATATTCACGTAATTACAATTCATGAAGTAAAATTCTATAATAAGCATTCCATCATTTCCTTTCATTTATTTGGACAAGCTATTCCTTTATAAACAAGCTATTCCTATGAAATCAAGCTATTCCTTTATAAACAAGCTTTTCCTATGAAATCAAGCTATTCCTTTATGAACAAGTTTTTCCTATGAAATCAAGCTATTCCTTTATAAACAGAATTTCTCTATGAAATCAAGCTAAAATAGGAAACAGAATTTCTTTATACTTGCCTATCCTACTTCATACCATAATGCAAAGCAATGAATAATTTAAGCAAGTAGATTTATTTAATTTAAATAAAAGAAGTATTAAAAGATAACTCTCATGCTTGTTTCCTTGCTGCTAACGAATTCAGTCTGTAGCTTCTTTTAAATTCACTTCCTTTCTGTCTTTTCCAGATTCTATTCACAGAATGGATGGAGTATTTTCCAGGTATTGCAGCAAATAAATTCCACAGTCCTCTCAATATGGCAATGGCAATTATGAACTGGCTCTTTCTAAACAACTGCGATTACAACAAAGACAAATTGTGGCTTTCAAAGGAAATTCGGAATTTTGCAAAAGCAAATGTAAATTGGTAGAAATGGCAATGTGACAAGCTCTTTATATAGGTTTTGAATTCTCATGCCTGCTAACATTTTGGCATGAGAATTGACACCTATATATGTTTGAAAATGTCAATCCATGAAGTGGCAGCTTAAAAACAAGTTACTCAGCAATTTAAAGTATGATTTGACCTTTAACCAGGGAAAACTTTTCAACTTACACATGATAAATATCAGATGATGGACAACTACAGGCGTACTCAACCTGGGTGCCCAAAAATGGCGGATTAAACTTTGCAGGGAAAAAGTCATATGTAAAATGCGTTCCATCTGGCCTATCATTCAGCCTTCTTCACACTCTCACAAACGGAGTCACAATAGGCCGTGACCTGGTCTCCTGGTCGTGGATTTGCAGCTGCGCACGCGCATTTTTCTCAGTCGCGCGATTTCCGAATTTATTCCTATTTCGAACATTTCATTCTAAAAACATTTACAATTTGCGTATTTCATGATGAAGGAAATCCGGAGATTTTAGCATATATTTAAATGTTTACAAAGTATTCGATACACCTTACATTTGGCTTTTAAAATAAAACATTTATTTATTTCCCATTCTCATATTTCATACAGGTTTTCCCAAAAAGACTATTGAAGTTGAATTTAATTACTTTCACATGGTAAATATATATTATTTACCAAATGACTATAGAAGTCATTTAATTTCCAAGATCTTATTTATTTAAAATATAAATAAAATGTTATATTTATATTATATTTATATTATGTATTATATTAAATATATTTTATTATAGTTTTATTTACCATAATAAATATATTTATATATAAATATATTTAAATGTTTTAATATTTAAATATAACTATATGTATCTATATATTTATTCCTGGTAAGACTATAATAACGTATATATTAAATATAATATTAAATATATATATAAAGTCATTCATATATTTACACATAAATATACATATACATATTTGCATTTAAAACATTCAAATACATGTATTGCAAGCCAGTCAGCATACTCTCAATACACCTGTTTGTGCAAACATGTATATATACGTTTAACTGTAAATTTAAGGCATCATAATAATGTTATAACAAACATCATAGATAGTGCGTATACGTTTATAGATGTGTTAGTCATGTGTATGTATCAGTTTGTATGCCATGTCGACACATGCGTATGGCATAGTAATTGCCTATCATACGTCTGTATTGCCATGTCATACTTATTGATGCATACATATGAGCGATACATGTATACACATATACATTCTGCCTATGTTCACATATTCATTCACATTTCACATTCAAGGCTCACAAAACATTAAGTTAGATAACAAGTAGCACCGCTCACAAAGCACAAAGAAGTAATCCAAAACTCCTAAGCCTAAGGATGACTTATCAAGATAACTCTATCTGACTCAGTTCCCAAAACCCTTAGTGAAGTGCGTGTATGCTCAACTGATTAACTTTACTGGTTATCCGACCAAGCCCCTCTCCCGAGTGATGTCTCCCCTCCGCCTGGAGGAATAGTTCTTGTTCCTTCATCCATTGGCACATAACCATGGCAGTTACATGCTCATAACATTTGCAGTATATAAATCAATTATAAAAACAAGACTAATTACTCTCTTTTATGCATTGCTTTATCCAAGAATAACATCAATCAAGAACACAGAATGAGTCAATCATAACATGTAAAAAGATTCTTAAATTGATAACAAGGTTCAACACATTTTATTCATTCAAATCCTTCCTTACAAACAGAATGCTCTAAGCATTACTAAAATAGTAACTATACAATTTTGGGGTGTAACACGGATGATATTTTGCGAATCCCCTATGAAGATGATGGAGTGGCCTCGTGTACTAACACACAACTCTCAGGAGAATCCACCACTGCGACACAAGAGCTATCAGTAATCTGTCGTACATCATCTGTCATGGTACTGACCACAAGAGAACCTGATGCAATGAGTGGTTCTCTACTGCTTTCAACCAAAGTACTTATCCCAACTGAGACTACTGCACCTATATCCGTGATAGATGTAACCACATCCTTACTACAACCCGTGGATATAAAATCATCACCAACTGTCTTTGTAGGAAACTGAACTGAATCTGCAGCTGGTGGAGACTGTGCCAAACTCAACTCCACGGTAAGCTCCTCCAACCGTGACTGTGACTCCTGAAGGGCCAACTGGGCGCTTTGCAATGAGTCCATAGTCACCTCAAGCTCATGAGTGAGCTCATCAACCTCCTCCTCCTTCCCCTTTAGTGCGTCACAGTAAATACAATCCCGCTCGACAAGATAGTTCCTATCAACAAGTAACTGCAAATAATTATGTTTCATTAATCCAATAGCTTCGCATAGTATATGGAACTCTACAAAGGAAAGGCTACTATCACCGTGCTCATCTGACATAAGAGTACTCCAACCATAGGTTGCCAACATCTATCGAGCAACATCAAAATGCTCCAAAGCTATAACAATCATATCATCACTAACCTTCAACTGCCCCGCCAGATGATGATACCCCTATGACTCATCATTTCCACCCAAATCTGCACTATAGTAAGAGGTTGAATCCTCATCACTCACCTCATGATCAGCAGCATCAGTGTGCTATCATCAGTGCACACATCAGCAACTAAGGTACTGCTGCTATGTACCTCAAAGGGTGGCTCAACTGATAAGGTAGAAGCTGCTGATATGACAGTATCTTCACACACTTCCACTTCCAATGTAACTATATCATCATCCAACTCACGATCCTGGGATTCTATGCCAACACATGAACCTTCTAGCTTGTTTTCTAAGGTCTAATCTGGAAAAACAGATTTACCATGACATGAATCCTCGACATACAATGCATCACTAGTACCCAATTCCTAAGTATTTTCATGTAACGACTCCATAGTAGCATCTTGCACCTGTGAAGTCACTGCTACCTACCTCATGCTGATATAGAATTTCATCACTGCTGTCATGTAGATCAGAACTATGATGGGTCATATTCTCCATACAGTCCTCATGTTTGACACTCACCTCTTGCGTGTCAATGCTCAAATTAACTCCCACAATCTTTTTTGTACTTGCCATGACAACTAAACCAACGTTCTGCTCAAGAGAAGGACCACTGCCATAAAAATCAAAATTGTTATCATGACTGATAACAACTTCTTGAACGTTGTTATGTGTAGATTCCCTAGGATCAGCTGTATGCTGGTCACCAACCGCTGAAAACTCATTGTAGAGGTTTCTAGGTACCTCACTTGTAGAGACCTCATGTTCTGACTCAGATTCTTCATAATTTCACTACTGGTGGGAAATTTCAGATTTTGAATCCTCATAGGGTGCCCACATTATTCTATTCGCCTTGCCCTTAGGTCTCAAAAGGTAATCATGGTTTTCATCGTAAGTCCCTCTGCAATAGAAACACAACTTCTTCTTTTTGTTTTGTGATGTTGGACCTTTGATGGTAGGAAGTGAATTGGATCCTTTAGGCCGTCCAAACTTTGAAAGTGTCTGCTCTAAACGCAGCAACTCTCGACTGAGCTTGTATTGTGATTGTTCAAGTTCTTTCAATGCTTGTTTATCGCTGAACAATGTTGTCATGAAGCCCATTTTTGCTGCCCAACTAAAAACCAACTCCAGCTGACTCTGCACAACTGATTTTACACCTCTGCTATGCAATACATTTCATCACTGTAATGAGCCTTGCTCGTTCTGTACTAAATTTTCAGTTTCCACGCTTGGACATTTGGTCAAATAGTTTGTCTGCAACTAATCAACTTGTTGATTGTGGCTATTTATTATATTTTCAACGGATTTCATGAGCATTCAAGACTTCTAAGTGCAAGATACATGTTTACTGATATTCAAAGATGTTGTGCTATGTTTAATGCTGATTTTCCAATACATTAAGATGTCTAACTCATACAATCCTGTAGCTATAGTATGTAGACATTAAGACAAACAGTTGATGAGCAACTCCAACTTCTTTATTTACTGCTTTATTTGAATTTTGGACTACAATGAATGCAACCAGTAGACCCTTAAAGAGAAGACTTCTTTGGATGATACCAGCTTCATTTGCAATGTAGTTCTTGCAATTACATACAGTGACCAAACTCTATATGAAATGCAGATGCAAACTACAGTAATATCTTTAATGGCAGATGCACTATTAACTGCTGTAAATACAATTGTCAGTTCTAAAGACAGCTTTCAATAACAATTGGAACCTGAATTGATACTCTGGAGATCAACACCAAACTTGAAACATTTATCCAACTCTGCCAAAGCCGTTCCTGTTATAGACTCCAGAATTGATGTAGACTGCTGCGTCCAGTGCTCCTGTATGATGTTGCCACGAGGGATGAGATAAGTAATAAGGAAGCAGCTCCCGATAGAGTATTCTCCTTAAGCGACTTCACCAATATTTGGCGTCTTCCAGCTACATGACAATTATTATTTGTTTTATACTCTGTTTGTCTCTTGTGGCTGCTTAGAAGGCCACAATTTCGCTTTTGGGAGTTCGTCTCTTCCCACAGCTACGCTAAACTATTTGTCACTGAGGCATTTGACTTTTCTTCTAATATATTTGACGACTTATATACTTAGCTTTAGGATATCGAAATCTTCATATATTTGCCTCACCTCAAATTTGTCTTATTCACTACGCCTAAGTGAAGGACCACGGTTTTGGGTTGGCTTTGTCCTTTTTTAAAATACGATGAATTTGCTAAGCAGCTCCCGATTTAGGATGGACTCCACGTATTCCCGTCAAGTGATGTTAAAAGGTAATGACTCCCACAATATTATCGATTCTTAATAATGCCAGTTGCTCCAACAGTCAATAGACACTATTATAACTGTCTTTGGAGATGATCGTTGCTCTTAGAACCCGTATTCCTCTTGGAGCGACAGCTTGGACTTCACATGTCTTTTATATTTGGTCTATTATTTCTAACGACCCTCATAAAGTTCGATCTTCCCAATAAACTGAAAATTGAATGTCTTATGTGGTGCGCTTAAAAATTCAAAGCAGCTCCCATGCTTGATATATTGACTTGTGAATAGTCGTGATCTTTGAGGGTTGATCTCCTTGGTATTAGCGGTGGTGACAAGTTTGCAATAATTAAAATATCCCTTCGAAGCTTTCTATTGAAGATGGCTCCCTTTATGTGTAGCGATTATCAAAAGTAAATGATTCTTTGTCTTTTCTGAATGTCGATTCCTTATGACGCCTTGACCAATCAAATTATCGGGCCCTATTCAAAATTTTCAGCTCTAATTTTTAAAATGCCATGATTTTGTCTCCTTCCAACAATGGCATGAACTATAAAATTCAGACCCAAATCACCCACACTACGATGTATGATTGTGCCGATATAATGAACCTCGATTTCCTAAATATATATTTTCTTCTAATATCAAACCATAGAATTCCGAGATTCATCAAACCCTGTATCTCAAAATTCTTTTTGAAAACTGAATTGTTTTTCTTTCCGAAAACCCACAAAGGATGGTAGGAAACCGCTCTGATACCACTGTAAGAACTCTAGTTCTATCACTTCCTGGGACTCGGCACTTTTGATGAGGGTTTTCTGATTTTGTTTGTGTTTTTTCTGTATTTTTGTCTTTTTGTGTATTTTTAAAATAATAATGCCAGACATGAAAGAAAAATACTGGAAATGAAAATATCAAACCCTATTGCAGCAAAGAGATAATTTTATTGATTCACTTTGAAATGCTTTTACAATAGAGCATACCCGAAATACAATCTTTGATCTTGAATAAGATGATGAAACCCTTTATTCTGAAACTCTCCTGAAAATCCAATGAAGCACAAACTTGACCTCTGAATGAAGCCAACAGTTAAGCAACTTCAGATGATATTTCACAACCTCAGAATGTTGTTGCAATGAAGCAGCTACGCTCTCCAATGTCGATACGCTGGCAGAAACCCTATGGCTCCCTTCTCCAAACGCCAAAGAGAAATCATAAACAAATATCAAATCCTAGATATTCAGAAATGAGCTCTTAAGTCCCTTTTTATTCTTTTCCTGGAGAACTCAAACACTTCCCTTGTCAATGTGGAAAAAAAGATATATTCCCACTTTAATTTTCCACTTAACACACTTTATTAAAATTACTTTATTATTATAAAGTTACTTTATAACTTTATAATAACATTAAAATATTTAAATAAATCACTTAAGTCACTTAAACTTTAATATCTCTTGAAATACTTGTCCGATTGCTATGTCGTCTGAACCAGGAGTCGACTCTCCTTGTTCTCCATGTGATCGGATGATCGTCTAAAAATAGAAACCCTAAACAGTGACTTACTATAAATAGTAAGTATGTGAAACTGAGTCAATCGAAGGCTAAGCTCGAACCCACACGAGGTGCTGAAGGAAAAAAACCACTGATCACTACCAAAAAGGGACCCTCTAACCAGACATATTAGCCTACGAGGGCCAAGAATAGGCTAAATCCACCGAACTCCGATGCTCGCGAAATTGGGGACATTACATAGTTCCTTCCAAAAGTTGGCCCAAGAGATATAAGTTTAAAGATTTAATTTAAACTTCAAACCAAACCATAGATCGACCCCATTATTATCTTTGTCAACCTTATATCTCTACCCAAGCTTTATCTCTGATCAACATTTGATCCAATTCACTCTTCTCCAACTTGCCTTTTTCATTCCACTAAATGATGATGACAACATTTCAATGGAAACTGTAATGTCCCCATTTTGCGAGCATCAGAGTTCGTAAGGATTAGCCTATCATTTGACCCTCGTAGGCTGACAAATGTGATGAGAGGGTCTTCCTTGGTAGTTATCCAGAGTTTCAGGACGTTACTCCTTCAGTTGATTCAGGTTTGGGCCTTAGCAGACGTTTCCAGAGTGATTTACAGATACTTACTATTTATAGTAAGTCAGGCAGGCAGGAGTTGCTATTTTTAGCAGGGCACCTGGTTCAGTTGGTCAGCTCAGTTTCGACCTAGTTTGATGATCTGATGAACATACAGTGTTTACTTGGGCATTTAATATTTATTAAATGTTTATTAATTTGACTTTATAATATAAAGTCACTTTAATGAAATATTAAAATTATTAAATGGCGAGTTATAAAGTATTTAATACTTTATAAAAGAGGGGTTAAAATAATAATTAAATGAGCATTTAATTATTAATCAAAAGGGGACGCCATTTATTAAATATTTGTCCTAAGTCAAAAAGGGCGAAATTAATCATTTATTTAAATGATTATTAAAAGATTGCTTTGGGTCGAATTCTTGAAAGGAGATATATATACTGCCAAGACAAATCGAACTCATTTATGAGATGATTATTGGATTGAGCATTTGTTTTGATGAGAATTTCTCTGAGAAGGAGAAGCCTAGGGTTTCTGTCTCTCAAGCCATTAAAGAACGATAAACTCTTTAATGTTGCAGCCATTTGAGGTGGTGAAATATCCATTGAATTTGGCATTCAGGAGAGCTTCATCCAGAAGTTCTATTTGTGCTTAAAGGTGAAGATTTTATTTAGGGTTTGAAGATTATTGAAGGTCTTTCAAGTGCAGACCCGAAGATTCATCATTGGCAGCCGTTAACGATCAATTTCCAAGCTTTGTGTTGGATGCTACAGTGACGCGTGAACAGTACCCGCGCTACAGTGCACGTGAACAGTGCATGCTACAATACCGCGTGAACAGTAAACGCTACAGTGTTTGAGCAGATTTGTGAAAGATATTAAAAGGGTTTATTGCTGCTCTTTACCACTTCGTATCTTGCTACTACTTTATTGAAATCTGGGCTTATTTGAGAAGAAATTGCAAGTATATTGAAGGGCTTTCAAGCAGATTTAAAGGATTTCTATAACAGGTCTGAAGATACTCATTGATAGCCATAGCTGTTGCTATATTGGTGATTTCTGGGCAAAATATATTGCTTTGGAAGGCTGTTTCATCTCCTTGGTGCTAGACGTGTTTTCCTTGCAGCAAAACGTTGGCATTTGGGTTGCTTCTACAACATGGCTGGGCATCTAATCTAATGAGGGTGTGCTGCTGTAAGTTGTATCAGACTATCCAATACTGCTGCTAATGCACTTTCAGACCAGCTTCTTGCTAGTTTGCACACCGGGTATGATATTGATTGTATTTCAAGTAAAATATTATGAATTGGAATGAATATGTTGTAATTGAAAGCCTTGGTAAAACTGATTTGAGAATGAAATTATAAAGATTTGCTACAGCTGCTCTTGAATTATAATAATCAGCATTATTCTTTGTTGCCCATGCATTTCTATTTACTTGGAAAAGTCTTTGGAAAATATCTAACACATCAAGCATAGTTAATAAACCCAAAGTTTATTTAAATATAAGGCAGAAACTTGGTTTCGTTAGAGTCCACCAGGTGTGGGTTCTTACAGAAACCAACTCATTTATTCATCAATGATAATTATAATGAATGCCTTCTTGACATCAATGAAAACCTGTCTATGCACCTTGACATCAATGACAACATTTCCAACAAGAAGTCCCCTGGGCATTGAAGAAACTTCCAAAAGTCTCTCTAAAGTACCCAAGATGGTCACATGTCCCCCAATGTCAAACATTTGAAAAAGCAAAAAAAAATAATCAAGCATGTTTTTGGAAATTCAAGCCACTAACCCTTACCCTAATAGTTTATGATGCAAACAAGGATCAAGTGCCAATGAAAGACAACCAATCCTAGCAACTCACAAAATCCAAAGCACTAGTACAACAAGATAAGTACAAAATGATTAATTTAGAAAGTTTTGGTCAAAACACACCTTATAGTTTTATTACACATCATTGTCTCATTACAAGCATACAACCTAACAACAAAACAATACAAATGATTCAGAAAAACCTAAACCCTTGTAGTTGGTCACCACACTCCCCACGAGCACCTACAACAAATAAATTCTCATCTCAATAGCTCCATTGACTTGTTCTTGTCTCTTAGTGTATATATCTTGCAAACTATGCATGTTCTTATATGAAGAAAATAGTCACAGGAATGAGTAAGCTGCCCCAAAAAAAACTTCCATCAACCAATAAGAGCACAACCAACAACCAACCAAAGAGGGAAAGTGGATGAAATCAAACATTGGGCAAAAGACAAAGAAGAAAAGGAATTAACACTACAAACTTACTAGGAATCACTAGCCTTTACTAGGCTCCATGACCTCACTAGATAAGATGCATATCATAAAGGAGCGGACTAGCCATGTAGGTCCCAGCAACAATCAACATTTAGGCACCCAAAAACAAAGAAAAAAAATGCCCTATGAGGTCTTGCCATGTCCTACTAAGATGGACCCCACAAATTAACATTGCTTAATGGAAAAATCAATGACTTCAAGGAAGGCATGGGTCCCCATAGCAATAGAAGGTTTAAATTTAAAAGCCCACAATTTATATCAATATTTCTCAACATGAGGTAAAGACTACCTCCCCAACAACAAACCACACACACAACAAAATTTGAACCAGCAAAAGGACAAAAGAACTTTGTAACGTTCCCATTTTTGGGTTCTCTTGCATTGCAATTGGCACTGACCTTCTAGGTGTGTGTCAACCTTATCAGAGGAGTTATTTGATGTTACTAGTGAGCTCAAATGGTCTAGAGGACCCATATGAGACTTTCCAAAGTTATTCCCAGCTTCTAGTGTATTCTCCAAGATTCTTGGAGAGTGTCTATTTATAATAAGTCACCCAATCGAACTCAATTCTCAAAATTCATCATCGGTATCACTCCTATGCAATCAATTTTTTATCCCAATGCTTTTCGACAGTTTTTGCAACTTGGGTGCATTAATGGCTTTATTTTAATTATATTACTAAGGTTGCTTAATATTATTTAAATTATTTAAAAAGCACCTTAATAAGTCACCATGTTTTGGTTGCTCCGTGTGTTTAGGTGAAGCTACACTCTCTTCATCTACTTCAGCAATATGATTCCTTGCCACATCTCTTTTAGTGTTGGTCCATAACAATTGTAGGCATTCAAAAGCTCTATGACCACCCTCTCAACATCTAAAACAAGTGATATCTCCACCTCTTCCTCCACCATAATATCTTGAAGTATGCCCCTCTCCCCTTGAGTTTTAGCTTGAATCACTACCTTGAGGAGTGTCGGCTTCTCTATGTTACTCTCCACAATAGTTAGCTTGTCCTCTTCCTCCTCATGTAGAATTATTTTGCTACTATCTCACCAACTTTTCTTCTACCCTTAAGGAATTTTAAAAAGCCTTCTCTATCCTCCTTACCAATACCATACTCATCTCCTCTTGGATTGGTATTCTAAGTCCATTGATGTACCTTGAAACCTATTCTACAATTTCTTCTACATGACCAACTCAAATGTTGAGCTTGTAGGATTCTTCTATGTATTCATTAACATTCATCTCATTTTACTTCAAACTCTAAAATTGCTTCAATAAATTCAACTAGTAGTCTACTAGTAAAAACTTTACTTTAAAGTTCGCCACCATTCAATCCCACAATCGAATCTTAGAATTTCCTCTTATTTGTCTATCTATCTACACATGATCCCACCACAAGTATGCATGACCTTTCAACTTGATACTAACAAATTTGACCCTCTTCAAGTCTTCCACTGACTCAAAACTGAAATACTTCTCCATTTTTTAGATCCAATCTACGAATTCCTCAAAACTCGAGCTCCCATTGTAACACAAAGTGTCTATCTTTAGTTTGTTTCCAATGTACAACATAGTCCTTACGAATGGCTTGTTCATACTTCATATAATCTTCCACTCCTCAACCTACTATTTCTTCTTCATCTTCACATACAATATCAACAAGCACACCTCTTCTCTGTGCTATTTACTGCTTCCAATCTAGTTGTCATTGCTCTTAGAATCTTTATTATTTCAGCATTTCCCTAAGCCATTTATCTACCCTAGCTCTCTACAATCACAAGATCCTCACACTTGCAACAAAGAGTCTCAGAACTACCCAAGACTAACTCCTACTTTAGAAACCTAGTGAGTATACCCACTCTAATAGCATTTGATGAAGACAAGGATCAAGCGTCAACTGAAATGCAACCAATCCTAGCAGTTCCTCGCAAAAACTAATTCACTAGTAAAGCAAGATAAGATGTGGTACAAAATTATCAATTCAAGAAGTTTTGATTAGAATGAACCTTACTGCTTTATTACACATTATGGTCTCATTATAGGCATGAAACCTAACAACAAAACAATACAAATGATTCAAAAAGTCCAAGACCCTTGTAGCTGGCCACCACACTCCCCAAAGGTACCTACAACAAATAAATTTTCCTATCTCCAAGACCCACTTGACTTGTTCTTGTCTCTTGTTGTACATTTCTTACAAACGTATACCTATACTTATATAAAGAAAGTAGTCACAAGAATGAGTACGCTGCCCCAAAAACGCCTGCCATCTATTAAAATATTAAATGTAATATTAATGGTCATCTTAGCTTTATTAGGTAACTTAGTTGTTTTTTAGTAAGTGCTTTAGCTTTAGTTTATTTTAAGCATATTTCTGTTTTTTTAGCTTTAAGTTAACGTTTGTTTCATTTTAGAAACACCGTCTTGTTTTTCCTTTATAAAGAGCCTTCGTCTCCATTTGTAAAAACACAATCATGAATATATTAAATTATTTCATGGCATCAGAGCCACTCGAACCTAATTAGGAATTTTCTTTTTAGGGTTTTTGAGAAAAAATAAAAATAAAAAAAATCAAAGGATTTTTTTCTGAGGATTTTTGTGGAAATTTTCAAGCAAAATTTCGAAGAAGATTTTCGTTTGTTTTTTTTCTGTATCGTGCGTACTTCTGCTGGAGTTTTTATTTCGTCATCCTTTCTTGAGAAATTGTGAGGAAGTTTCTTAAGTTTTTTGGCACAGTCTAAGGAATTTTCGCAGCTCCTCTCTGGCACAATTCGTGAGGATTCTTTGTTATTTTTCGACTGAAAAAACGCGAGTTCCTAAGCATGCTTTTAGACACGTTTTTTCTCTTATATGTCCGACTTTTTTTTTTCTGCTCTGCATTCCGCAACGCGACAGGATTTTTTTGGCGCGCGATCTTGCTCTATATGTGTCGTGTGCGAGGGTTTTTCAACGTCTCTTGCAGAAGAAATCACGTCCACTCGAGGGTTTTCAACATTTTTTTTCATGTCACATGGTTTCCTGTCTGATCTTGGCCGCGAAATCTTCTTCTAGTGTAGGCGCGCAATTTCTTCATTCGTTGGCTGCAACTTGTGGCGCGATTTTTGGTGATCTTTTTGGGTGTTCTTTTGCTGATCCGAGTGAAGTCTCTTCTACGACTAGGGTTTGCGGAATTTTTGAAGATTTTTGAAGGTGTTTTTTTTATTCTTCTAAGCTAGGGTTTGCAGATTCGTACCTGTGGGTGTGAGTTTGTAGTTTAAAAAACAATTGGAGCCAATTTTTAAAAATTTGAATTTTCTAGGAAAATAAAAAATTGCAGAGACTTTTCGAAATTTTGTTCTTAAAATGTCTCTCAGAAGTTTTTCAAGGATTTTTCTGAAAAAAATCTTACTTTTGGAGTTTTCGAGGGTTTTTCTAACACAATCTTACAGTTTCTGAGCCTCTTCTTCAAATGATTTTTGAAAAATCGGATATTGTGCTAGCTGATTGTCCAGTGTTTTGCTAGCTGATCACGGAGTTACCTCGTTTTTCATGCTTTGGAAAACGGTAGGGATGGCAACTTTGTCCAATGTTATGTTGAAAAGTTCGCAGAGGTTCAATGGTAAGAATTACAACACATGGAAGCAAAGGATGCTTACCATCTTTGAGTGCCGGTGTCTGGATGCGCTTGTTCTCAGTACAGAAGTTTGTCCCACTATTGCTGGGAAGGATCAAGACAAGTATGATGGAGGTAATAGGGAAGCGATTATGCTTCTCAAATTA
Organism: Sequoiadendron giganteum; assembly: GCA_007115665.2. Lineage (NCBI taxonomy): Eukaryota > Viridiplantae > Streptophyta > Pinopsida > Cupressales > Cupressaceae > Sequoiadendron > Sequoiadendron giganteum. Next base: position 17,408,766 of record CM021109.1, read on the forward strand.
TCTGTCACCGATGAGATGTTACCAGAAATACCTTTTGGTAAGTCTGCTGCGGAGATGTGGAAGCATCTAAAAGATCTTCATGAAACCTCGGACAAGAGCAAGGCTTTCTTCGTGAAGAATATACTCTTTTCTATTATGATGGATGACCAAGTGTCTTTGCAGAAGCACTTGATGAAAATAAAAAATATTCGAGATCAACTGGAGGCCATTGGTCGTAAGATGGAAGAGGAGGATATGGTGGTGATCACTTTGAAAAGTTTGCCACCTTCCTACGAGCACTTCACCAAAACACTCAACATTACATCCACCAATGTTGAGTTGAAGTTCGATGAGCTGTGCAACAAGCTATTGCAGCAGGATAGGTGGTGGAAGCAGTTTGGGAGCAGCAGTGAGTCTCCTAGTGTTGAACAGGCTTTTACTGCCAAGGACATTGGCAAAGGCCAATCCGCTCAACAGAAAGGATGAGGCAATTTAGAGGAGAGCTCCAAAAAGAAGTCTATTACTTGCCATTACTGTGGGAAGATTGGTCATATATAGAGGTATTGCAGAAAGCGGTTGGCTGATGAGAAGACCAACCAAGAAGCGTCTCAACAAAGTGCTCACCTGGCAGAGCAAACTGAATAGAAAGAGTCTACATACTATGCATTTTGATGACCAGCACAATATAGGTAGACTTAGTTTTTGTTTGTACGATAACCATTAAGGGAGGGTATTAAAATATTAAATGTAATATTAATGGTCATCTTAGCTTTATTAGGTAACTTAGTTGTTTTTTAGTAATTGTTTTAGCTTTAGTTTATTTTAAGCATATTTCCAGTTTTTTAGCTTTAAGTTAACGTTTGTTTCGTTTTAGAAACATCGTCTTGTTTTTCCTTTATAAGGAGCCTTCATCTCCATTTGTAAAAACACAATCATGAATATATTAAATTATTTCACCATCAGCCCATAAAGGCATGACCCACAATCAGCTAGAAATAGAGAGTGGATAAAGTCAAACGTTGGGCAAAAGGTAGGGAATTGACACCACGACCTTCATAGGAATCATTAGCTAGTAATAGGCTCCACAAACTCACTAGATAAGACACCCAACATAAAGGAGTGAACCAACCATGTGGGTACCAACCATAGTAAGCATTTAGATGCCCAAAAACAAAGAAAAAAAAAACATCTCAAGAAGTCTAGCCACATCCTACTATAATCAACCCCACAAATCAGCATTGCTTGAAGAAAAAGTCAAACGGCTTCAAGTAAGGCATGGGTCCCATGAGCAATAAAAGGTTTAAAATGAAAATCCCACAATCTATATCAGTATTATCCAACATGAGGTAAACACCACCTCCACAACAGCAACCGCCCACACACAACAAAATTTGAACCAGCAAAAGGATAAGAACCTAAAACACACAAAAAGTTAGAACAAAAGCCAAATTTGATCGAACAATATGTGTAGGATTGAATGTGGACCCAAATGCTCCTACATCAATTTATGGGCCACACCCACATGGTAAGCACTCAAAAAAATATAAATATGGATCCCACCTTCACTCCAAATCACTATCAAAGCATTAGGAAAGGTTGCAAGTTACAACAAGAAGGTACAAGAATGAGAGCAAGGCTACATATGTGAGATTGTTAGCAAGTGCAAGAGCAACAACAAGAGAAAGGGCAAGTCCCAATCTTCATCAATCAACCATTCAAGTTTCAATGTGTTCAACAAGCCTTCAAGGTAACCCTTGGCCCTTCAAATTTGGGATGCGCATATATATGATTTATTTAATTATTCATTCATAAGTTTAAAATTAATGATCATATGATTGTTTTTTTTTTTTTTTCAATTTAGATATACAATATTTAATATATTGTTCATATATGGTTATAAAATTATTTTAGACAACCCAACCCTAAAAACAACATTTAGGGTTTTAAGTTTTCACTTTACATTCATAACGATAGTATTTTAGGTGTTTTAATTTATTTATTAAATTTCTTTTATGTTTATTTGCAAATTTGCATAAATAGCTGATTAACTGTTAATACTAGTCAATTTAGGATTTCATCTTTTGTGTATCCTCTACTACTATACTTTGTGCGACCTGGATTTGTGCGACCTGGAGTAAGAAACAAAAGTGAAATCTATGTTTGACAACAATTGAACAACAAAGATTCCTATTTTTGTGTATCCTTTGCTTTCATGCTTTGTACAACCTAAAATAAGAAAACAAAAAGATAATTCTTGGGTCTTGAGCCCTTGCATTATGACATATGTGTGGTTTAAAACTTAAACAAATAAATTTCATTTTTGCAATGTCACTATGAGTTCTACTTCTCATAGCATGAGTGATGAAGAGGGTCAACGAGAGCCTATGGGGGGTTCAATTTGAGACTCCAAGTACAAATGGCAGCAAGGGTCGAGGGTGAGGCTTTGGCAATGCAAATTTTAGTTGTCCTTCCACATTATTAGAAGAACTTGCCAAAGGTCCCTTCAATAAGAAGTCCCTTTTTAGACAATTTCCAGCCAAACTATGAGCAAAGACTAGAGTATCAGGGGGCACTAGACTACAAAAGCACCATTTTTGTCAAACTACATTTCAAGGCAGAAACATTACTAGAGTTAATGCACAAATCCTTCACAACCCAAGCAAAGGCAATAAGGTATGTGGCACTTTGTACTCAAACAAAGGGCCAAAATAACTAAATTGTGGAGTTGTGTTGAAGAAAACATAGCCATAGGTACTAGTATGCCACTGAGGGTTCCCCCCCACTACTAGCACTAGTACTTCCCAACAACCACAATGTCCTACTTTTCCATCTAATTCAAGGGCAGCATAAACTAAGGGGAAACATAGAGTAACTAGTGAAGCTCCAAATGCAATGGCAGAGTTATTTAATGTGCAAAATAAGAATGAGTCAAATGATGCCATGGGAAAATTCTTGTTTGCCAATGGAATTCCATTCCATGTAGCTTGCTCTCCTTGTTATAGGGAGGTTGTGGCAAAGTTAATAAGAGCAAGACCTTCATATTTGCCATCAAGGGAGACAAAATTAAGGACGACAATCTTGGATAAGAACTATTCCAAGATTAATATTTTAAAGGGAAAAATGAACACTACTTGGGTCACTAGTGGATGCAACATAGTCATGGATGTGTGGACAAACATTAGGCAGCGTTTACTCATCAACATCATAGTCACATGTATAGAGGGCCCTCACTTCCTTAAGGTTATTGATTGTTCAAGGCACCACAAGAATGTTAATTATCAATTCCAAATGCTTAGAGATGCAATTAAGGAGGTTGGGACAAAGAATGCGGTGCAAGTACTATAGATGCGACCTATGTGTACAGAGTTGCAAGGAAGTTGATTGAGGTTGCCTACAAACATATTTGGTGGAATCCTTGTTGTGTGTATGCCATGAATAATGCACTCAAAGACATGGGAAAAATTGGTTGGATTAGACAAGTCATTAATGATGCTAGAGATGTACAAATGTTTATCTGCAACCACCACACTTGACATGCACTATTTAGGATCTTCTCCAAGAAGAATATGCATCGTACTTCATTCTCTTGGAGATGATGCATGAGTTGCAAAGGGCATTGCAACTAATGGTCTTGACAGAAAAGTGGAATCAATGGCCCGATTCCAAGTCAAAGCAAGATAAGAGGGTCAAAAAGTTGGTAAAGAATTACATTTTTTGGGCGGATGCAAAATACATTGTCTCTATCATTACTCCAATCTTCACAATCATCAAATATGGGAACTTAATGCACCTAGCCTTGGAAAGGTGTATAAGTGCATTGACATTACGCTTGGCCAAATGAAAGTCATTGTAAAAGAGAAAGATCCCACATTGCAGTAATATCATGAACATATTCAACCAATCATAACAAGAATTACAGTTGAATTTGTACATTAATGCCTATGCATATGAAGTGGTCTATGCAAAGGCCTAATAAAGTTACCTCTATGGAGGATTTTGAGGCGAAGGCAAGGTTCATGAAGGCTATTCAGAGGATGTACAATGCTAAGGATACCACCACCATTCATACTAAGTGGACAAAATTTGCCACTCTTAGGAGATACGCAAAAGAGGCCACTATAGATATGGAAGACTCTAGCACATGAGAACCTCTATGGTGGACTAGCATGGCATAGCAGCAAAAATATTTTGGGGAAAATTTCTGCAAACCAAAAATATAAGATATTTTCAAAAAATCAATATTTCATTGGGAAAAAATCAAATTTAAAAAAAAAAAAAGAGGAAAACCTTTTTTTTAATTTAAAGGCATTTCAATAGCGTAAAGATATAGAGAGCAAATAAAACAAAGAGTTTAGCCCACAACTTGTGGAATATAGATTTTTGTCATTTATGTTTGTATCCCTAATTTCATTTCATTGCAAAATGCATGCTTATAGTGGATAAATAATAACTAGATGTTGATCATTGTCAAATTTTCAATTACAATCTACTTTGTACAAAGTCAACTTAAAAAAGATCAAACAAAATACATAGGTGCAAAAAATCAGACGTAGCCAATGACTCGTGTTGCTATGAAGAGAGCTACACTAGAGGGTTGTAGGTCCTAATGAAAAATTTCTGTTAGAATATTATATTCTTATATTGTTTAATGGTCAATTATATTTTGTATCTACAGTTGTCAGTTAGTTGACATCTTAAATGTCTTTTGTCTGAGTAGGTAGAGGTTGGTAGACATCTTAATGTCTACAGTTGTAGTTAGGTGCAGTAGCTAGATTCATTAATATCTGCAATGCTCTATATTTTCTATAAATTGTAATCTCTCCTTCTTGTTAATGCAAGTAATAGATTTACCAGTTCATTCCAGAACATCGTATCAGAGCCCAGCTGAATTGAAAAATCACTTTTTTAAAAATTTTGAAAGAAATTTTCTGCTTGTTTGAAGAACAATTTTTTTCTAGTTAAAAATTTGTGGGTTCTTTGAGCAAAATCGCTTGGGTTTTTTCTTTGTTTGCTGGAGCTCGATTTTCTTTTGTGATCGTGTCTTCTAAGGCCACGTATTTGAGGTTTTGTGGTCATTTTTTTCTACACGATTTCGTGTATTCCTCAGACGTCTTTCTTCTAACTCTTTCTTGGGCACTCAATCTGAAGATTTGCCACGTTTTTCAGGGATTTTTTGATGCGTTTTTGTATCTTTTTGCGTACGTGTTTTCTCTTCTAGCGCCAACGCAATTTCCTGGACACTTTCGTGTCTTTTTTGCAAAATTTTGGATGCGTTTTGGATGCCCTAGTTCTGCCATGGAGTTTCTCTTTGCTGGACGCAATTTTCAGTGCTGTTTGTGCCACATTTATTTAAGATTTTTCAAAAATCATGGCCATTTTCTGCATTTTCTCTAAGCCAACTAGAGTTTTTCTCATATCTTCTTCATCTGAAGCCAGAAAAAATTTTGGATTACATATTCCTTGTGGGTTTTTCAAAATCTCAACTGGGTTGCCTTCGTTTTTTTTTGGGTACCTCGTTTTTTGTGCCTCAAAATTTGTGCATGTGGGTGTTGTCAAAAAATTTTGCGTATTATTCAAATTTTCTAGGTTGTCTTAAAAACTTTGCATTGGTTTTATTTCTCGAAATCCATGCTAGGGTTTCGATTTTTGCCTTAAAATTTGTCCTGCAAAACTTGTTTCAATGCAGTGTTTTTTGCCCTCACTAGTTTAACCTCAGGGTACGTGATGGCATCTTTGACAAATATAATGCTCGAAAGCAGCCAAAAGTTCAACGGGAAGAATTAAAACACCTAGAAGCAGCGCATGCTTACGATCTTTGCATATCGTTGCCTCGATCAGGTCATTTTGGGCAACTCACCTTGTCCCACTGTAGTCGGAAAGGACCAGGACAAATGGGATGAATGCAACCGGGAAGCTATCATGCTCATCAAGATTTCAATAACTGACGACCAGTTGCCACAAGTGTCGTCAGGCAAAACAGTTGCTGAGGTCTAGACGTACTTGAAGGACCTCCATGAAACGTCAGATAAGAGTTGTGCATTCTTTCTTAAGAACATGCTCTTTTCAATAATGATGGACGAGAAGACCTCTCTCCAGGAGCATCTGACAAAGATAAAGGAGATTCACGACCAGCTGGAAGCTATTGGTCGAACAATGGAGGAAGAAGATATGTTGGTCATTACTCTGAAGAGTCTCCCACGTTTGTATGAGCATTTCATCGAGACACTGAATATCACCTCCACCAATGTTGATCTCAAATTTGAAGATCTTTGCAACAAGCTCTTGCAGTAGGATCGATGGCGACAGCAATTTGGAAGAAGTACCAGTTCCACCTCCACAGCAAGTGTTCTCTGCCAAATCTTTTGCTAAGAACAAAGGGCAGGCTCAATCTTCTCAGCCGAAAGGCCCTGGTTCTTCTTAGGACAGCAAGAAGAAAAAACGCTCAGTGCAATTATTGCCATAAATATGGTCACATGAAGGCTGATTGTCGAATTCGGTTGGCTTCTAAACAAAAGAACCAGGGAGGGTCTCAACAAAAGGCAAATGTCACAGAGCACTCTAAACAGAAAGAATTTGTATTCTATGCTTTTATGGCCAAGAGAACAGCAGATCCAGTACAATCCTCTACCTGGTATATTGATTTAGGGGCTTCTCGGCATTTTACTCATCGTCGGGATTGGTTCACCAAATATGAACCATTCATTGATTCAGTGATCTTTAGAGGAGACGAAGAGTATACAATTGTCGGTAAGGGCAATGTTCAAATTCACTTTGGAGGGAGAAATTTACTATTTATCGATGTCTACTATGTTCCAAGCATGGAACATAATCTTCTCTTCGTCAACCAAATCATGAGGTATTCTCCCCAATTGGATGTTATTTTCAGTTCGTCCACCTGCAGCATTGCTAATTGATAAGGAGACACGTACTACGATCACTATGGGACTTGAGGATCATGGTCTGTATAGACTTGCTGATTCTAATGATTCTCAAGAGCACGCTCTAGTAGCCAGGAGTACTTCCATCGGCAAACTTTGGCATCAACGTTATGGGCACTTGAATTTGCACTATCTCTCTCAACTGTCTCAGGAGGGTTTGGTTGCTGGTCTACCTGAGATCCAAACTCAAAATCATGGAGTTTGTGGAGCCTGTCAAGCTGGGATGCAGCATCGAACACCATTCTCGGATGGTGATTCTTGGTGAGCCTCTAAGGTACTTCAATTGGTTCACCCTGATGTATGTGGAGCACTGAACACTCCATCTGTTACTGGGTCCAAGTATTTTTTATTATTTGTTGATGATTTTAGTAGAAAAATGTGGGTGTATTTTTTGAAACATAAATCGGATGTGTTTTGTACATTTCAGCAGTATAAGGCCTTGGTTGAGAAAAAATCGGGTTCTCAAATTATCACTCTAAAGTCGGACAATGGGGAGGAGTTTTGTTCAACTGACTTCTCTACTTTTTGTGCTACACACGGCATTAAATGCCAACTCACCACACCATACACCCCTCAGCAGAATGGTGTCGTTGAACATAGGAATCACACCATTACTGAAATGGCTCGTTCTATGATGGAGTATAGAAATGTCCCCAAGAAATACTGAGCTGAAGCAATTGATACTGCAGTCTACCTCCCGAATCAGTCACCTACACAGGTCATTAAGAAGATGACTCCTCAAGAAGCCTGGTCAAGACGTAAGCCTAAAGTGGGCCATTTGAAAGTCTTTGGTTCTACAACTCATTATGGATTCCAGAAGCCAAACGTGCCAAGTTGGACTCCAAGAGCCAGAAACTTATGTTTACTCGTTACAGCAACAATCACAAGGCTTACAGGTTGATTGATGTGGAGACGGATCGTCTCATATTCAGTCATGATGTTGTGATTGATGAGACTACTAGTCCATTTGTTCCTACGACCAACCCTGAGGATCAGCCTATGAAGGTTTCTAATGAGGGTCTTCGTCTTCCTCTTGGTTCCCCTGATGGGAGGGCTTCAAAGCACTCTGACTCTGAAGATGAGGAGTTTACCAGTCATGATCTAGCACCACCTAATTTTCCTCAGGATTCATATCCAAATGACATTGTTCCAAAAATCCCAGAAGATGTTGTTTCTCCTACTCCAGATGTTGGTACTTCTACTCTCCGACCTAAATGGTGGCTTAAGACTATCAGAGATCTTCATCATGATGAACTCATTGAGGGCAAATCAGCTCGCAAAAAGCGCAAGCAGCAAAACACAGTCAATTTTGCTCTTATGGCCAACATCCACAGCATCTATGAGCCTCAGACATATTCAAAGGCTCAAGGAATTCCAAAATGGGACAAGGCTATGGAGACAGAATACCAGTCTTCTGGAGAATCACACTTGGGTTCTTTCTGATCTTCCTCCTGGGAAGAAACCTATCAGTAGCAAATGGGTTTATAAGGTCAAGTAACATGCAGATGGCACTTTGGATAAATACAAGGCCAGATTAGTTGCTTGGGGATTCACACAACGGGAGGGCATTGACTGCGAGGAGATTTTTGCTCCTACTGCCAAGATGAGCACAATTCGTCTTCTTCTCGCTATTGCAGCCCAATTCGGATGGACAGTTCATCAGATGGATGTCAAGAGTGCCTTTCTCAACGGTGAGTTGCAGGAAGAAGTCTACATGACACAACCTCCTAGTTTCAAGGTTGCCGGCGAAGAACATCAGGTATTTATGCTCGTGAAAGCACTCTATGGACTGAAACAAGCTCCCCATGCATGGTACATCAAGATTGATCAGTACTTGGTTGATCATGGTTTTCAAAACAACCCTTCTGACTCTAATCTGTATGTCAAGAACTCTGGCGATGATGTTTTGTTTCTTGTTATCTATGTTGATGACTTGATCATTACTGGCAGTTCAGCACATTTGATTGCAGCAATCAAATTGGATATGTGTCAAGCTTTTGACATGACAGATTTGGGGCTTCTCCATTATTGTTTGGATATTGAGATTTGGCAGACCGCTAGTAGCATTTTTATCTCTCAGTCCAAATATGCCAGAAGTCTGCTTGACAAGTTTCAGATGCAAGATTGCAAACTTGCCTCCACACCTATGGAGAAGGGGCTGAAATTATCAGCCAGCTCTGATTCACCTCCGGTTGATGAAACGACATTCAGGCAACTAGTCAACAGTCTTATCAACCTCACTGCTACTAGACCTGACATCAATTTTGTCGTGAGCTACATTTCTCGCTTCATGACAGCTCCAAAAGCCGATCATTGGATTGCAGCCAAGTGACTGCTAAGATATGTTAAGGGCACTTCAGATTACACCATTTTGTATGGCAGATGCAAGGATCCAAAGCTGACTGGTTATACAAATTCAGATTGGGCAGGTTCAGTGGATGACCATAAATCTACTTCTAGATATGTATTTAGTTTGGGTACAGGTGTTGTAACATGGACCAGCAACAAGCAACAAGTAGTGGCTCTTTCCTCGACTGAAGCAGAATATCGAGGAACCGTTAAGGCAGCATGTGAGGTAGTTTGGCTCCGCAGGATGCTTTTTGCCATGCACTTGTCACAAGCAGGACCTTCTCCCTTGTACACTGATAATCAAGGGGTGCTCAAACTAGCCAAAAATCAAGTCTTCCATGAATGTACCAAGCATGTAGAGCTTCATTGTCACTACATCCGCAAGCTGGTAGAAGACGGATCAGTTCAGCTGAGGTATGTTCCAACAACGGATCAAACTGCAAATATTCTCACCAAGTCTCTGAGCCCGGATAAATTTGTCAAATTCAGGGGGCAACTTGGTGTTTTTGATAGATTGACCATTAAGGGAGGGTGTTAGAATATTATATTCTTATATTGTTTAATGGTCAATTATATTTTGTATCTACAGTTGTCAGTTAGTTGACATCTTAAATATCTTTTGTCTAAGTAGATAGAGGTTGGTAGACATCTTAAATGTCTACAGTCGTAGTTAGGTGCAGTGGCTAGATTCATTAATAGCTACAGTGCTTTGATTTTCTATAAATTGTAATCTCTCCTTCTTGTTAATGCAAGTAATAGATTTACCAGTTCATTCCAAAACAATTTCTTGGGTCAAAGCCTCTCCTAAGTCACTCAACCACATCACTATCATAGTTGCACTCCTTAAGGAGACCATAATCATCACCATTGTCAAGGACATCATCATTTGCAATCCACTCAATATCTGGATCAATCTCATCAAGGTCAATTGGCTAGTCTTCCTCAATGGTACCTAATTTTGTCCCTAGAGAAATTAGTTTTGGCAATTTAATGTGTTAAGAACAATGATTACAATTTACATTTATGATTGCAAGTATTTCCAAACTCTAACCTTGAGTATTTCCAAGGTTGTGACTAATGAACACTAAATCATTCATCTATTGTCATATTAAATGGTTGCATTTCTTGGAATGTATATTCAAAAACACTCCAAGTACACTCATAAGCAAATAAACTACATAGCTGACTCAAAGTGTACATTGCCATCCATCAAAGATTTTTTACTTTTTGGCCATAAAAATCCACCATTGTGTTGAAAAACACAATTTATTACGAGATGATATCATGTAAAATCTACTATAAGTTTAAAACCTTAAAGTACATGTTCACCAATAGAGAGAAACTATCAAATTTTATGGATTCTAATTAGTTTGAGGGTCTTCCTACCTTGCAAGTAGCTATACTTGAGGAAAAATCCTTGGCCTGCTTTTATATTTGGAGCCCTACCATAACTACTTACAACTTTTTTGGGGCAAGGAACATTTTCTTGATGCAAATGAGTAGGCCCTATGTGACCTCAAAATCATCATTTTTGAATGAAGGGCTATAGAACAATGTTAGATTTAGATAATATCTAGCAAAATAGAGAGGGAAATGCATCTATCAATCCCATCTCCTATCGATTATGTCCCACAATGGCATGAACCTATCCCTATTGTTTCCCATCCTAACCCTCAATGCCTCTTTCATCCTATCCATGGCCTCATACAAAATAACCCATGAGGGATTTCTTCCCATCCGCTAGCCTCAAAAAGATTTCTCGAGGCACTAAACTTGTTTGACTACATCCCAAAAAATCGTAGAAAAAATGTATTCTACCACTATTCTGCCATCCATTTGATTTGTGCCTCTAGACTCCATCCACTCATTTGAAATGAACATTCACTTAAAATTCATTTTTTGCTAGCAAAGAAATTGCAATGCAAGGAAAAGCATAGCAAATCTTGTCAAACCTAGTCGAACTAGCTTCTTGCTCTCTATCAAGGTTAGCTTATTTCCCTCTGTTAAGGTGGGCATCATACACAACACCCTTGTGTGATTGTGGATGTACTTGGTAACAATGCGAGCCTTTTGCAATACCACCTTGACCATTTCAATTTTGTAATGTCTTCTACAATTAGTCAAGGCATTGTGCTGCACACAAGATAAAAATCATAAAGAGATACTTGTCTAAAAAAAGTCTCCTAATAGCAACACAAGCAACAGCATTGTCTATAATAAATTGAACCACATTTAGAGGCCCTACATTTGATCCTATTTGCAGCATCCGTAGGTTTCAAAAAGGTCATGTCAATATCACAATAGACAAGGAAATTGATGAGAGTTTGGCCCCTTCAATTCCACCCATTTTACATTATGGTGCATCCAATTTTTGCCCACTTTAGTCAATGTTCATTAACAACATCCTATAGTACATCATTCAACATACCATTGCTTAATTGTATCATACAACAAGACTTTGAACCAAGGACCTTTAACTACATAGCATCCACCATGCTTTGCCAGTATGAAGGCTTGGCAACATGGAACAACAAGTTGAAGTAGAACCACAAATTCGCAATCATCTTCTTTGCCTATTCATAGACATTTTTCCTCCATCATGTACTCTCCAAAGTGGTTTGCAATCCTAGTGTGGTACTAGATGCAAAGAAAGAATAATGTTTCTTCCACTTGTGTTTGGGTTGCATGTTGTCGAAATACATGTTGTCTACGACCCCTTCAAAGACTCTTGTGCACTAGTTGCCTTATCCAAAGAATTGCTCTCACCATTTGTAGAATTAGAAGCCACTTTTGTCCCAATTCTTGTCTTTTTAGCCTTACAATTATTAATTGCCTAACAAGTCTATTTTGCCTAATACATGACATTTTGGTACTCTAAGCATACAATTGTGTCATGTCTTGGCTCCTTTGGAAATGTCATTTGAAGGAATATATGCCTCTATTGATATCAAACAAAAGTTGTATTTGACTTTGGTGGTACTTGAGATTGATGTACAATATGTGCATACAAAGTTCTCTTGGCTGTCTTACACTCTTCATCATACCATGTGGTCATCAAAGCTATATGTGGAAGAGCTCATGAATATGAAAAAGAGGGTTGAAATTTTAGAAACAAAGGGGTTGTGTGATGACAACAAGGCAAAGGAAGATGCAGAATCCAGGTGTAAACTGAAGCAGAAAATCGGGTTCTCAAAGAGCAAATCTTGAACCTACAAAGCAGCATAGAAAGGGGACAGCAAGAATTGATTACAATAAAACAAGAATTGGATCAATTGAAAATAACAAGTAATGAGAATACAGAAGTGGCAAAAGGAGGTGACACGTCTCAAATAAAGGAGTTGCAATCAGCATTGGTAGACATGGAAACAAAAGAAATCAATTAAAAAACTACATAGAGGAGGCCAAATCATGGTCACAAGTTGTAAGCAAGTCAGCAAATAAACAAAAAGAAATAATAGAAAAACAAGTCAAGACGCAAATAAGGGAAGAAAATGTCAAACAAAGTAAGGCTGTGAATATTATTATCAAAGGTTTGAGGGACTTCGGGGAGAAGAAAAGAACCAACATTTTAGCAAGAGACTTCCTCAAAGAAGAGTTGAAATGGACAGAGCATATCCAGCAAGCACACAGAATTGGTAAGAAAATAGAGGGTGGAAGAGATAGGCATGTAAGAATTATCATGCAAAATATAGAAGAAAAAAATGCGATTCTAAGAAATAGAGGATTACTCAAAGGCACTCACATCTATCTAGACGAAGATTTGACATTTGCTCAACAAGAAGCACAAAGAAAAGAATGGGAGAAAGTAAAAACAGCAAGAAATGAGGGAAAGTGGGCATGGCTAAAGAATGGGACAGCCCAAATTAGTGACCATTTATCAAACAAGAAATAGGGATTGGGGGCCCCACAGGAACATCTTCATATAGTGAGCTGGAATTGTAGAGGTTACCCTTGGAGATGAGGACCTGGTTTGGGGCCCATAGCAGATGGGAAAGACATCATTATTCTTACTGAGACACATGAGCATGAGGGCTGCAGAGTTCCTGATTTTGATGGGTACATGAAAACTTCAGTTTGGAATAAGGGGAGTGAATCGGGCAAAGGGCATGGGGGTGTACCAGTGTTGATCAAAGAGAGTTGGGGTGGAGTCGTAAAAGTAGAGAAAGAAGATCCAAATAAGCAATACATATGGCTGAGAATAACAAATAATGGGGTTAATTTCAGATTGGCAGCTTGTTATTTTCCACCGCAAAACTCAAAAATTTATAAAAGGAGAAAGCTAGACAGCGAAGACCCCTATGCTTCATTAAAAAAAGACATCTCTATATTTAGCACCTTGGGGCAAATAGTTATGATTGGTGACTTCAGTGCAAAAACAGCTAACAATCAATTTCTCCAGTTGAATAATGAGGATAGGGGAAACAATAATCCTTTATGGCTAGAAGAGGAAGATGATCAGTCGTGGGAAAGAACATCACAAGACAAAAATGGGAATGTTTCACACTTTGGGGCAGAACTATTAGGGATATGCAGCTTATATAGCTTGGTTATTTGTAATGGCTTGAGGCTGGCCAAGCTCTGGTAACATCACATGCAAAACTTATAACAGGCAAAGTGTGGTGGACTATGTAATTTGCTCTCAGAGTTTTGTTTCTAGGATTTTGGAGTTTGAAATCGAAGAGTGTCCCCCTGACCTGAATTCTGATCATGCACCTATGTTCGTTAACCTTGGCATGATATCAAACAATCATCACGACAAGCAAGACCAACACAAGCAAAATGAAACTATTCCCAAAGGCAAAATACTCATAAACCAGGAAAATCAAGGTCTCTTTAGTGATGTTTTAGAGCAGCATTTTCATGAAATGGAGAGTAACATAGGGGACAAGGTTGCCAATGGGACTGAAGGTCGTATTTGCAGCAATAATCTGATTCCTATAATTCATAAGGCCTTGGATGCATGCAAACGATCTCGTCCAAAGAAAGGGGTTGCAAACACTTTCCCGGCTAACCCATGGTATGATGAGGAGTGTAAGACAGCCAAGAGAACTTTGAAAGAGTGTGGGTTGAGCAAAAAAAACAGGAAGAAATATGAGAAGTTGGTGCAAACAAAAAAAGAAACGTATGTCAATACAAGAAGGAAAGAGTTAATTTCTCTTGGAAAACACAACCCCAAGGGCTTTTGGAGGGAGCTGCAACAAAAGAGAAAGCAGATTGAGAATGACATAACAGATATTCAATGGTTAGAATATGCAAGGCACCTTTATCAGAGGACCCAAGGGAAAAATTCCCCTCCCATGGTTAGCACATCAAGAGAGTTTTTCACGGTTGAAGATATCAAGCAAGGTATAAAAAGTTTAGCAAATGGTAAAGCGATGGACATAGATGGCCTGCAAGCTGAATTCCTAAAGTGGGGACTGGAAACCCTTGCTCCACACATCAAAAGGTTGTTCAATGATGTTACTCGGGATGGTTTTCCATCGGAATGGACAACTAGTGTCGTCATCCCTCTCTACAAAAGTGGTGATATTAATAACCCATCCAATTACCGCACTATTATGGTCAATCCTATTTTTGGCAAGCTTTTTGGGAGCATGTTAGAGCGTAGAATCAGTAGTTGGGCAGAAAAAGAGGGAAAAAGAGCAAAAAGGCAAGCTGGTTTTAGGCCTAAGTACTCTACCATTGATCACTGCATCACTCTTAGGCACCTGATTGAAAAAATATGGGACACTCAAGGTGAAGAAGCCTTTTGTTGCTTCGTTGAGTATTGGACCAGCGGTAGTGGTCATACCTATTTTTTTAGGCTATTTAGTAGTTCCCTTTGGTCGCCGCATTGTTTTAATTGATCTTAGTATAGGCATTTTTTTTTGGATTGCCATTTCAAGTATTGCTCCCCTTGGACTGCTTATAGCAAGATATGGATCAAATAATAAATATTCTTTTTCAGGTGGTCTCTGAGCTGCTGCTCAAGCTATTAGATATGAAATTCCTTTAGCTTTATGTGTGTTATCTATATCTCTACGTGTGATTCGTTGGAATATGAGATTTATTTTTCCCTCTTTTTATTTCTTCTACTAACTAAAAAGAGGGAAAAACAGAAGTGAATGGGATGAATATTGATCCTTCATTCCGATCAAAAAACTAGATAGTCATATGGGTGAGATCAAACAGTTTACAAATCTTGTAGTAAGATGATTAAGTCCCATCCCCCATGTACAAGAGTGAGAGCATGCACAATCAGTGAAAACTGTGTATCCCAGTTCATATATTAATCATTGGGGCCCAACAGCTGGGAGGCAAAGGAAAAAAGTATGAAGTTACTGTCATAGTTACTGTCATATATACCAAAAATGAAGCAAAGGTAGATGGTCAAAAACACCAAGATATAAAAAAGATTAGTTAAAAAAAGAAACTGATATCTAGACCAGAGATGTTTTCATAAACATGGGATAACAATAAGGACTTGACATTGGTAGGGATGATCAAGTAGTACTTCCTCAGAACCCCGATCTAGAATATGTTTCTATCTACTTAAAAAAGAATGGCTATCCAGAACGAAGTAATCCTTTACACATTTTTCTTTCTCCCACAAAAAAGTAGTGAAGGTTGAGATAGGTTCAAAAGCTCCTATTATTTGTAGCAGACGGAATCTCATTGGTTCAATTTATGAATATTCTGGTGCTTTTTTTATTGTGTTCTTTATTTCTTAATGACCAGTGAGAAGCCGTATGAAGTGAAAGTTTCACGTACGGTTTTGGAATAGAGATGAAAACAGTGATGTTTCTGTCGACTATAATTATCCAACAGTTCAAGTACAATTGATATAGTTGAAGCACAGTGCAGATATGGTTTTTTAGGATGGAATTTGTGGCGCCAACCTATAGGGTTTCTAGCTTTTTTCATCTCATCTCTGGCAGAATGTGAGAGATTGCCCTTTGATTTACCAGAAGCGGAAGAAGAATTGGTAGCGGGTTATCAAACTGAATATTCGGGTATCAAATTTGGTTTATTTTACGTTGCTTCTTACCTAAATCTATTAGCTTCTTCATTCTTTGTAACAATTCTTTACTTGGGCGGATGGAACTTATCAATTCCATTCCTACCCATTCTGGAACATTTTGAATGGGATTCTATTTCTGGAATTAGTGGGGCCGTTAATATAACAATTGAGATCCTAATTATATTAGCTAAAGCCTATCTGTTCTTATTTATTTCTATCACGGCAAGATGGACCTTGCCTAGGATAAGAATGGACCAATTATTGGATCTTGGGTGGAAATTTCTTTTACCTATTGCTCTAGGTAATCTATTACTAACAGCTTCTTTCCAACTTATTTTATTGTGATAAAGCCTTTGATACAGTGCCTAGAGACAAACTGTGGAATAGAATGGTTGAATTAAATATACCAGACAAGTATAGGGCTGCGGTCCATAGGCTTTATGAGCAGGTTAGAGCTAAAATGAAAAATCAGAACAAGTAAAGGTATGTCTGAGTGTTTTGGCAGCGATATCAGAGTCAAACAAGGTTGTCCTCTATCACCCACTCTTTTTGGGCTATACATCGACAAGCTAGAAGATTGCCTAAACGAAATGAGCAAAGATATTCAGTTGGCAGGGTATGTGGTGAAGTTGTTGCTATATGCCGATGATCTTATTTTAATCTCAAAATTTGCACATGGTTTGAAAGAACTTTTGAAGGCCTTAGATCTATTCTGTTAGGAAGTGGGAATGCAAGTGAATACCACAAGGACTAAAATCATGATTTTTTCCCTAAAGAAGAAAGGGAATCATGATAACTTCCTTTTTGAAGGCAACCCTCTGGAGATAGTAAAAGAATACAAATACCTTGGGATTGACTTTCACTATAAGCTCAGCTGGGAGACTAGTAGAACCAAAAGGATACAGGGAGGTTGGAAAACTTCTTTCTTACTTCAAAACAGGTGCAAGAAAGCTGAACTTTGGGATTGGAAGACTAAGAAAACCCTCTTTGGTTTGCTGGTCACTCCAGTGGTTCTTTATGGTTGCGAAGTTTGGGGTAGCAGCATGTCAAAATATCGATGGAGACAGCTTGAAGGAATTCAAAAGCATACCATCACCTGCAACCTTAAAGTCAAAACCTCAGTCCCTTATGATATTCTCTTGGCTGAATCAGGAACCTTTCTGTTGGAGGCTTTAGCTATAATTCGCTTGCTAAACTATTTAAAGAAGGTTGAAAACATGGATAACTGCTGCTGGCCCAAAATAGTTGTGAAGGAGGCCTTAAACCGTAGGAAGAAAACATGGATGAAACAAAATGTCAAATGGTTGAGTAAATGGGACATTGACTTGCATGAGTGTCCTAACACCAATGAAGAAATTAAAAATTACGTCACAAAAAAAATTCATGACTACCATGTGGACAAAGTAGATTGGGCGGAAAAAAGAACACTATGTCAAAGAGTTCAACCCAACTTGGGAACACGGTGAAAAAACTTATTTAGGGGCAGCTATTAAAGGGAAAGCAAGGTTGTTAATTGCTCAGTTGAGGACCGGGTCTCATCATCTTAGGTGTGAGACCAGAAGGTGGACTATTCCTAAGGAAGCATGGGAGGACAGAATTTGCAAGTTTTGTAGCAAAGGAGCGGTGAAGACAGAATGGCATTTTATCAAGGAGTGCACAGCTTATGAGGATCTTCATACTCAATATGCGGACCACTTAAGGATTGACAATCTGCATGAGCTATTTGATGAGGAGAAGATCAACATGACTGCTAGCTTTTTGGTCAAAATACATAACAAAAGGTCCAACATCGAGAAGAATTTGGAGTTTGCGTAGTTTCTTCTTTGTGATTCTCGGTCCCTTAGTCCGTTCGGTCTCATGGACGATACTAAAATCTCATTCATTCATTCATTCATTCTAACACAATATGATGACCAAATTTACAAAAAACATTTGAATTCAATCTTCCATATGTTTCAAAGTTATATCTTTTGCCTTATCATTCCCACCTTACAATATACCTAGATCCCCAATGCCAAACTATCCAATATACCAAAGCAATGGTATGGATGAGAATTTTTGTCAATATACCACCAAACTTTCCATTATATCTCACCTTCCTATAAACGTAAAGATACGTGGAAGAGAGATTTACAATAGAGTGGCAATAAATGAAATGGAACATGAAAGGTATTGGGTCTATCTAATGGCATACCTACTCACAAGTGGAGCCCAATGCACATAGGCACAACTGCATATCTGACACTTTAATCCCCCTTGCATCAAATTTACGGCCAATCAACAAATCATTGAAAGAAGAGAAAAAATGTAAGAGAAGACAATTACAGGGAAAAGTATTTGCAATCTCCCTATCATTCCATACTCCATAGCCCTCAAATATACCTTTGGAGCATCACTACCCAAAGTACAAGAGGGTAACCTTACCAAATGTTGTGTTTGATACACTATAGAGGGGCTCAAAGACTAAAAATTTCAGCTAAGTATATTGTGTAGGATTTGAGAAATACAAATCCACAGAACCCGATCAATACCTGCATGCAAAAGACTTGTCACAGAGAAAGAGAGAGATCAAGACAAGGGTTTGGCTCTCACAATGTGTAAGATGTATTCCAGAAAAATGAATAGAGCATCAAAGAAATACAAGAGATCAATCCTTATAAAAGGAGATCAAAACCTAAAAGGAAAAACTAACCCTAAAGGTGAGTGCATTTAATAATTAATATTAGTCATTTAATAATTAATTTTAATTATTATTTGACTAATATGTGTGCAAAGCGAAATCTTAAGAGGAGAGTAAAGTTAATTAACTACTTTACTCTAACACCCCCCCTTAAGATAAGCAAGAGTGCAGCTACAAACTAGTGCAAGAAAGCAAAAGTAACTACAATGCATGAAAGCAAACAAGGGTCCCGGCAACTAGGCCTAATCAGGTACCCAAGTACAAGGAAATCTCTATGAAACGGAGAAAAAGGAGAAAACCCAGTGGGAAAAAACTCCTCTCCAAAAAGAGATGCAAAAAAGAAAGTACAAATGGAATGTCTCAAGAGACTCTCTCAAGAACATATGCAAATATACAATCAGATACCCCCCCCATGAGAGAGTGGAGACTCCAAAGACCCCCAAAATGAAAGAACCCCTGTGCCAATGATCAAACCAATTTGTCTCCTCGAAGGAAGAAACAGATCCAACGGTCGAGGAAGAGGAAATCCCTGGATGTGAGGTGAAAATGGTAGTCCTGGATGATGCTCACTGAAGAACTGAACTGGAGAATGAGTGTTTGAATAATAGAATGGTGAATCAAACAACTCAAGATGATCCTGAAATGTAATCTCCAGTGAAGAAGGGATAACAAGTGTGTTGAATCTGTCATCTGTGAGGAAAGGAATATCCTCTGATATGGCCTCAACAACTGCACTTGATGGCTCGATGAGTGGAGCAACAATGTCAGTCACAACTGAAGAGGTATCCTGCTGAACAAATGTGATCTCAACAGGAGGAAGAGGTGTAGAAGTCTCAACACTAGGCTCATGAACAGATGGAAGAACACATAAGTTCAAGTGACCGAACTTCTCCTCAGATACTGCATGCTCTCTTGTAGAAAGAGAGGGAGATGGTGGACCAAAGTGTGTGAATGCATACAATCGGGAAGAATGATCAACTGTCCCTGTTGCAACAATACTGCCAGTCTAAATGTCTCTGATGTGCACTGAATCAGGTGTGAACTCAACTGTCTTCCCTGTCCCACTGTGAGCAATCTGATAGATGGAGAGAAAGTTAGTGGACAAAGATGGAACACATAGTACATCATTAAATGTACCATCATCAATGTCAATAGAATCTTTCCCACATACACTCATATAAGTGTTATTACCCATCAAGATGTGTGGTGAGGATGCAGCCTCAAAAGATGAGAACATGTCCTGAGAAGATGCCATATGGTGTGAAGCACCTGAATCCAGTAGCCATCTACATGAATGTGAACTGGTGGTTGCACATAATGCATGACCCTTATGTGGGGCCTGTCCATCTATCTGGAATGATGGTGAAGAAGAAGACCCGCCTGAAGTAGATGAAGAAGAGTGATGAATATGGTTCTTCTCAAGAAGAGCTGTCAAATCTGAAACCTGTTTTGCATATCCATCTATCTTCTTCTCATAACACTTGGACTCATCATGTCCTAGCTTAGTGCAATAAGCACACTTAGGTCTATCTTTCTTCGATGATTCCCCCTTAGGAGAAGGTGAATCAGAAGTCTTCTATGAACTAGATTCCTTCCAATGCTCTATGGTCTGTGGTTTCTGTTTCTGTTTCTGCTTTTGCTTCCCCTGAGATGACTGTGCTACCAACGCTTGGTGTGGTGATCCTGTGAGAGCATCCAATTGTGATATCTTACCCTGCTCTCGTGTCAAATGATCACAAAACACCTCAAAAGAAGGCATGGTAAAACGTGCACCCAAGGCATCCATAGTGGAATGGAAGGTAGATGAGAATATCTAAAAGTTCCCACGAAGCTTTGACAAAATCAGGTAAATACACTCTGTATCAGTCTTAACCTTACCACAACCCTCTAGAAGAGATCTCTGTTGTTTGAATTTCATCAAAAAGTCCTCAATGGAGGGAAAAGAATCAGGTACAAGTGAAGTCAACTCTGCCTCAATCTGCAATGCTCTAAACTCGTTGATAGTGCCAAAAAGTCCCTCAAACTTGGTCCAATAGGCCCTAGGTGTGAGACACCCTTCAAGATGAAACAAGAGACTGTCTGAAATGTGCAAAGCCATCAATCCCATAGCCTGATCCATATTGTTCCTGTGCTGCATAACCTCAAAGGCGCGAGTCAATGGAGGCTGAACCGCATCCAAACAGGACCATAACCCTTGAGACTGGAGAAGTGTCGTCATGCGACCCTTCCAAGTGTGATAATTATGCGGTGTGAGAGGCTCAATAGATCTGTCGGCCATGCTGTGAACTGTGCCTCAACTGCTCTGAATGTTTTTTTTTTTTTTATTAAGTGGTCTTTCAGAACTAGATAGAAGATGCAGAAGGGGTTTTTTTGTTTTGGTGTTTATAGATTCTGGTTTTCTGATGTAAATGACAGAAAGCAGGAAAAAACACCCCCCCACAATGCAAAAAACCAATCCCCAGTACAAACTGAAAGCCAAAAAACAATAGAAAGCAATATATGATTAAGACAAATCTCTATGTACCTGAAGAAGTTTTTGATGAAAAAGGATCACATCATTGAATAGATCATGCAAATAGCTTTCCAACGCCTATTCGAGTGAGCAAAACGGAGCAAAAACGAGAAAGTTATGCCCCCTGGAGTGCAAGAATCAACATGAGTTTTTGACTACAATAACAGGCAACCAAACGGCAAAATTTTGAAAAGTTTCCTGCACCATCAGAACGGCGCCGGAACCAGCTTTCCAACGCCTGTTTCCATTCGAAAAACAGAGCCCAAACGTCCGAGATACACCCAATTTTGTGAAAACAGCTCAAAAAAGGTTTTTTAAAACATTGCACAGCCCTCAAGGGCTTAAAAACCTTCGGCCCCTGGTCACATGGCCGACCAGGGTCCCTAGCGTGCAGGTGGTGTATGGCGGTGATGTAGTAGCGGGGCTCGGTGAGCGATGGCGGTGCAAGTCAGCACGCGGCCAGTGGCGCTGGCATGGTCGATGAACGCCGCCAATGGCGGTGGCGAATCGGATCGGGGTTTCCAACCCAAAATTGAAAAATTCAATTTTTAAAGTTTTTTCTTCTCGAACAACGTGCCCTGGGGCCATACAGCCGTAGGGCAAAAAAATTTTGCTTCCCAGAACGACTATAGCCAAAATCGACGAATGAACAGTCGATTTAGGGGTTTTTGGATGCTACGAACTCAACGGTGAGGTCCGTTTGAACTCAAAGTGTACCAAAAAAAAGGAAACCCCCTATGCCAAAATAAAATCTGAAAATGAAAACAGATCTAATGCAACCAAACCTAGATCTCTAAATCTTTCAAAAAACTGAACAAGCTGCGGCAAATCTGGCTCTGATACCATGTATGATTTGAAAAATACAAATCCACAGAACCCGATCAATACCTGCATGCAAAAGACTTGTCACAGAGAAAGAGAGAGATCAAGACAAGGGTTTGGCTCTCACAATGTGTAAGATGTATTCCAGAAAAATGAATAGAGCATCAAAGAAATACAAGAGATCGATCCTTATAAAAAGAGATCAAAACCTAAAAGGAAAAATTAACCCTAAAGGTGAGTGCATTTAATAATTAATATTAATTATTAAATGACTAATATGTGTGCAAGGCGAAATCTTAAGAGGAGAGAAAAGTTAATTAACTACTTTACTCTAACATATTGGACCCCCTACAAACATTAGTACTTTACGATAAAATAAAATCAAGAATATAAAATTTAAATAGGTTTTCAATAGCATAACAATTTGTGTGATAGCAATGTCATGTCCCTAACCCCCTAAGGCCAACTTCCCACACCTAAAAGTGTCTCTAAACACTAACAAATAATAAATATATATTTATAATAGTAATATTTAACAACTTAATATTAATTTTGAAATAATAATATTTTTTCTAGGCTGATCTAAATACTCTTGTTTTGGATGCCAACTTTAAAACAAACGAGTATATATGTGATTCCTTTTGGCTAAGCGAATTCATCTGGAGAAATTGTTAAGACTTTGGGATATTTTCCTAAGACGAAACCCTAGCAGGCTCTCAAGGTTAAGACAAAAACCTTAGCCTTGTTTTCTCAATTTTTCCTCTAAGTTGTGCATATCTCAATTCTGAATTTTCTATTGTTTCCAACGCCATGTTTACAAAGGTTCGTCAAGAGTTTACTAGCGCCAAACTACTCCACCTCAGCATGCAACCCAGGCACCTAGACTTATAATCCTCATTCCAAGCGCCAATAAGCAAAAGCAAATTAGGTCTGAGTCATCCTACAGTCAGGAAGATAAAGAAGAATCCATAAAATCGATCATCTGAAGGTGTCCACCATCAATAGCAACTCCAAGCACCTCACCAACAGGACTAATCTGAGTGATATATCATGTGCAAGGGTGAACAACAGCTAGTATAAGACCAGCATCTGAACAACGCCTCCTTTGAAGGCCACCATAAGTGACTCAAAACAATTTTTAGGGGTATTAAACAATCACATCTGCACATCCAATATACCTGCAGGTTGAAGTTACCAGATCCAAGTGATGTGTTGAAGATAATTCTACCCTAGAGTGCTCAAAACCAATCAACCAGACTAGATCCCAATGTGTTCTACCCAGATCAAAGCATAGCAGCAGCCCTAGAGGTTAAATTTGAATTCCATTGTCAAGGTCAGACCTAACCGTGCACATTCATATTTGTTTTGAGTATTTAAATCCTGAAGCTAACCAAGCTGAAGTATATTTTGAAAGACATGAATGTATGTTTGAATCCAACAATGTAAAAGAAGCGCTTTCCAGTGATATAATTTACTGAATCGTCTGCTGTTATGAGATTGGTATACCTTGCTCAACCATAAATAATTCATTGCTGATTTTCTTGTTAATTAAAGATCCGGTTGGGGTTTTTTTTGGGGTTATTACAGTGGTATAGAAGATCATGGACTATATGCTCTTGGTATAGAAGATCGTGGACTATATAGATTAGTTGAAAATGGACAGGTCAAGGAACATGCATTGGCAGCCAAGAGTGCATCAGCCATTACTACTCTTTGGCATCAACGGTACGGACACCTCAATTTGTCCTACCTCTCTCAATTGGTCCGAGAGAATTTGGTAGATGGCATTCCTAACATTCAACAACAGATACAGGGTGTGTGCGAGGCTTGCCAATCTAGGAAGCAACATAGAACATCCTTTGATGATGGACAAGCTTGGAGAGGCAAGAGAGTCCTACAAATGGTTAATGCAGATCTTTGTGGACCAATGAACACGGCATCAGTCACTGGGTGCAGGTATTTTCTTTTGTTTGCGGATGACCTTAGTAGAAAAATGTGGGTATATTTTCTAAAATTAAAATCTGAGGTGTTTAATGAGTTTCAAAAGTTCAAGGCCTTAGTAGAAAAAGAGTCTAGTTGTGCCATAACCACTCTTAGATCTGATAATGGAGGCGAATTATGTTCTAAGGAATTCCACAACTTTTGTGCTAAACACGGCATCAAAAGACAATTTACCACACCCTACACTCCACAACAGAATGGAATAGTTGAGAGACAAAACCATACTATCACAGAGATGGCCCGATGTATGATGGAGAACAAGAATATTTCCAAGAAATTTTAGGCTGAGGCAGTATATACTGCAGTTTATTTGCTCAATAGGTCTCCTACACAGGCAATGAAACATCAGATCCCAGAGGAAGCATGGTCTAGGAGGAAACCAACAGTTAGTCATATTAAGGTTTTTGGTTCTATTGCACGTGTCTGGATTCCAAATGAAAAGCGAACCAAACTAGATCCTAAGAGTAAGAAGTTAATGACTAGATTATTGATAACCAGCCTATTCTTCCTCAAGATTCAGGTATTCAGCTTCAGGAAGCTCCACCTAAAGGGAGGGATTCAGAGCACGAGGAAATAAACCCAATTTTTATTGATGATAACTTGGATCAGCATCCAAATGACACAACAATAGGAAGCCCAAGTCATGATAACCACACTGATTTGGATGAAAGGGTTTCTACAAAGAGACCTAAGTGGTGGGAAAAACTCATTGGTGATGTTCGAGATGAAGAAATAGTCGAGGATCGATCATCCAGAGGCAAGAGCAAGCAGAACACAGTTAACTTTGCTCTTATGGCCAATATTCAGGGATTGTATGAGCCACAAGTGTTTGTTGAGGCAAAAGATAAACCTGAATGGGAAAGGCCATGGAAATCGAACATCAAAGTCTTATGAAAAATAAGACTTGGGATCTTTCAGATCTTCCACTAGGGAAGAAACCTATTGGTTGCAAATGGGTGTACAAAGCTGATGATACACTTGACAAGTACAAAGCACGGTTGGTGGCTAAAGGGTTCTCACGAAGAGAAGGTATTGATTATGAGGAAACCTTTGCTCCTGCAGCAAAGATGAGCACCATTCAGTTAGCTCTAGCCATGGCCGCACAATTTGGCTGGAAAATCCATCAAATGGACGCAAAGAGTGCCTTCCTCAATGGTGACTTAGAGAAAGAAGTGTACATGACTCAGCCTCAAGGTTTTCAAGTTGCAAGAAAGGAGCATCAAGTATGCAAACTGAAGAAGGCTCTTTATGGCCTAAAGCAAGCACCCAAGGCATGGTACATAAAGATTGATAGGTATTTGGATCAACAGGGATTCCAACGAAGTCCTTCAAATCCAAATTTATACGTCAAAAGCATAGGTAATGAAATCATCCTTTTGGTCAATGTGGATGATATCATCATTACAAGTAGTGAGGCACATTTGATTGAAGAAATCAAATGTAATTTGTGTAAGGCTTTTGACATGACAGACTTAGGCCTCCTACATTATTGCCTAGGTGTAGAGGTTTGGCAGACAAATGGCGGTATTTTTATTTCTTAGTCTAATTATGCCCGAAATTTGCTAGACAAGTTTAGACTGACAGATTGCAAAATCTCGTCTACACCTATGGAGAAAGGGTTGAAACTTTCAGCCAAAACCGACTCAAAAGTAATCAATGAGTCAACATTCAGACAACTAGTGGGCAGCCTTATCTATCTTACAGCAGCCTTATCTATCTTACAGCCACTAGACCTAATTTGAGTTATGCAGTAAGTTACATTTCCCGTTTTATGACAACCCAAAGGCAGAACATTAGGCTGCAGTGAAGTGGGTACTGAGATATGTGAAAGGGACACTTGACTTTGGCATTTTGTATAGCAGAAGCAAAGATCCTAGGCTGGTTGGGTTCACAGATTCAGATTGGGCAGGTTTTGTTGATGATAGGAAGTCCACTTCCGGATATGTTTTCAGTCTTGGTACGATGTAGTCACATGGACAAGTAAGAAGCAGCAGGCGGTAGCTCTTTCCTTGACAAAAGCAGAGTATCGAGGAATAGTCAAAGCAGCATGTGAGGCAGTATGGCTTCAAAGGATGCTTTCCGGCATGCAAATGTCTGAAGTAGGGCCTTCACCCTTGTTTTGTGACAATCAAGGGGTGTTGAAGCTTGCCAAGAATCCAGTCTTCTACGAGTGTACCAAATATGTGGGGCTTCATTGTCATTTCACCGGGCAACTTGTAGAAGATAGATCAATGATGTTGCAGTATTGTCCAACTGAGGACCAAACTACAAACATTCTTACCAAGTCCTTGAGTCCTAACAAATTTGTAAAATTTTGGGATAAACTTGGTGTAGTTAGTAGAATGACCATTAAGGGAGGGTATTAAAGTAATGTTTTATCTTATAATGGTCAATTAGCTTTTAGGATAGACTTTAGTTATCTTCTTTAATAAAGTCATGTTGACTTTAGATATTTTTCCTATGAGTTGTCATCCTTATCCTTTGTGGATAAGATTTACCTTTTTGCTTTATGAGTTGTCATCCTTATCCTTTGTGGATAAGATATTTGTCATCCTTATCCTCTGTGGATAAGATATTTGTAATCCTATATAAGGATGCTTTTGCTCCTTATTTCTTAACAGATTATATACGATCTTGGTTAACTTTTTGCGTGTTGTTTTTGTAATACAAGGTTATTCCAAAATATTTAATAAAATGGAGGAATCTTCCACTTGAGGATGTGACATGGGAAGGAGTGGAGATTTTTGAGCATCCAAGCTTGAAATTGCTTGGGGACAAGCAATCTTGGGGTGGGAGGACTATCATGTCCCTAACCCCTTGAGGCTGACTTGCAACACCTAGAAGTGTTTTTAAACACTAACAAATAATAATAAATATATATCATTAATAATATTACTAATAATTTAATATTAATTTTAAAATAATAATAATTTTTCTATGGCCAACCTAGCCACTCTTGTTTTGGGTGCCAATTTTAAAACAAACAAGTACATATTGTTGGGATTAAGGTGTCTCAACCTTTGCAAGTCCTAGCATTTTATTATTTATTTATTTTATGTCTACTAATGTCATGTCATTTAGCAAGACCTACCGATGAGGTGGCATCCTACTTGGAAGATGACTCTAATGACATGCAAGCTGCACATGTGGATGTAGGTGTCCCATTTGGTGGACCACACTATAATGTCATGCTAGTGCCATGTGTCAAGTTATGTCATATTTTATGATGGGTTATGATAGAATCTTATGACGCACCGATGTATGACGGTTTATGACGATGTAAGAGCACTATATGACAGAATCTATGACAACCAGCCATTATTAGATGTTGGCACCTATGCATGCAAGGGTGTTGCATGCTTGCAAGCGCCTACATGTTGAGGAATCTTATGCATGCCAAGAAGGGCGTTGGAATTGGCATTTTCCCTTACAAGTGTATGACGGTGCTTTACGAGATTGCATGCATGTGGGTACCGTGCATGTCAAGGAAATTCTTACAGCCATTAAATTCATGCCACATGGATTTGGACGTCCATCTTGGACTCACTCCTTTATGCATTGTAAAATCTATAAACTGGTTTTGTTCACAGTTTGTCAGTGAAGTTTTTCTGCATGTAAAGTGATGCTGCCAAAAATTATCCAAATCCAGATATTTATTGTTGGAGACTCCTATTAAAAAGCTTGGTGTTGATATTGTATTGTAATCATATCTGTTTACTAATAATACAAAGTATTGTGCTTTTGGAGTGTGGGGTTTTTCTCCTGAAAGGGTTTTCCCCACGTATATCTGTGTGTTATGGTGGTAATCTTTCATGCATGTTATTTGAATGTGTTCCCCTTTCAATAACTGTTAAAAGATTGTAAGAAAATTGCATTATCTCCTCCACCTATAATAGCATTGGAAGTGTTTTCCACACCTTTGCTTCCTTTCATATATGTGATTCTTGCTGGCCAGGAAAATTCATCTGGAGAAATTGATAAAACTTTGGGAATATTTTACTAAGATGGTTTGCCAAGATGAAAACCCTAGCAGGTCCTTGAGGTTAGGACAAAAACCCTAGCCTTGTTTTATCAATTTTTCCTCTAAGTTGCACCTATCTCAGATCTGAAATTTCTATTGTTTCCATCGCCAGGTTTGCAGAGGTTCATCAAGAGTTTACTAGCACCAAACTCTTCCACCTCGGCATGTAACCCAGTGCCCAAACCTGTAATCCTCATTCCAAGCACCAATAAACAACAGCAAATTAGGTCTGAATCATCCTAAACTCAAGAAGATTGAGAAGAATCCATAAAATGGGCCATCTGAAAGTGTCCACCATAAAAACTGCACCTCCAAGCGCCTCACCAACAAGACTAATCTGAGTAATATATCCTGTGCAAGGGCGAACAGCAGCTAGTATAAGACCAGCATCTGAACAGCGCCTCCTTTGAAGGCCACCATAAGTGACTCAGAATGATTTTTAGGGGTATTAAACAATCAGATCTACACATCCAGTATACCTGCAGGTGGAAGTAACCAGATCCAAGTGGTGTGCTGAAGATAATTCTACCCTAGAGTGCTCAGAACCAATCAGACAGACTAGATCCCAGTGTGTTCTACCCAGATCAGAGCATAGCAGCGGCCCTAGAGGTTAAATTTGAATTCCATTGTCAAGATCAGACCTGACCCTGCACATTCATATTTGTTTTGAGTATTTAAGTCCTGATTTGTTTTGAAGCTAACCATAAATAATTCATTGCTGATTTTCTTGTCAATTAAAAATCCAGTTAGGGTTTTGCTTGGGATTATTACAGCAATCTTTGTTTTCACCTCCTTCAAGTAATTTGTTTGACAACAAAAATTAGTTCCAAATTGTTGCAATGTTTTTTATCTATATGGAAAAGATTGTGAGAATGTATGGTTGTTTTAAAAGTTACAAATGAATTTGTATATATACATAATTTGAATACCCCTGGCTGTTCATGGTTACTCTTGATCATGAGCATGATATATATTGATTGGCTATGAAATTATAGGCCTATCACACTTTTTAATATGGTTTACAAGATCATATCAAAACTGAAGACTATTCGTAATATGGTTTACAAGATCATATCAAGATTGAAGCCTATTTGTAATATGGTTCACAAAAAGGAACATGCACAGAGACCATTCCTATTTTGGGAAATTACAGCCATTTTATTTGTTTTTTACCTCTTTTATGCTAATAGTGGGGCTAACAATGGTTATATTCAAGGAATTGCATTTAAACATTACGATTTAATTTAAGTTTAAGTGTGATCCACTTATATTTTTATAAGATTGTGGGGTTCCTATCAATGATCTAGCATAATTGGAGTGTGTGAAATACCATGTATCTAATGGAATTGAGGAGTGAATGAAAGCCTTGTAAGAGGTCACATACTTTCATTCAGGGATGTCGAATTGTCACAAGCCAACACTTGTATCCTCCAAAATAAAGAGACAAAAAGTAAATGTGTGACTTTGACAAGGGTTTTTGGAATCATTGACCTGATTAATTTTTGTCCTATTGGCCTCTATTATAAATGTATTATTCTATGGACATTCAGCCCTTAATATGACTAATACTAAAGCCTTTCAGCCATTGCATTGCTACAATTTTTCCTTTGTATATACATTATTACATGTATCACTTAGTCTTTGTAATGGAATTTGTTGTTGTCATTCAAACCTACATTGAACTCATACATTTTAGTATGGCATTATACTGATAAGTGTACTTTATATCTTCACCTTTATTTTAAAAATGTTATTATTGAATTGAACAATAAGAAGAGTATACAGATTATTCGTGGAAGCTACTAAGTGTTATTATGGATGCTGTTCATCGGCATTTCTTATTTGATAAGAGTTGTGATTTAATATGAAATAAGATATAGGTTAAGTGTGAAAGTTTATATCTATTAAGCACGGAGATGATTGTGTTCACATTCATCTAATTCTCATTTATAACATATATTGTTTCTATTCATAGACTTAAGGACTTGATAAACAATATTGTGTGAGCTGATCTTACTATGATTTAAACATAAAAGATTTCATTTAAATTAGAGATTTTGCAAAAAATCAACATATATATTCTATTCTAAAGGGACTATTAGATTTAGAAGAGATATTTAGTGTTGTACAATGTTAAAATGAGGATAGAAAGACAAAATCACCAATATGTAAATTTGTTCTTCTAATAATTGCACTAAAAGAGTGAGCAACAAACATTTTCTTTGATGCTTATGTCTAACCTCAATTGGTAAGCTTCAACACTAAAAACCTTCATGTCACCATAGTTTCAAAATCCGCTAGTAGTCACAACTCACAATTGTCGCAAACAAAAAAATGCTCTAGCCTCACGTTGTGTGAAGTCCTCATAGCAAAATACTTGAAAAACAAATGCCAAATGTGTCGGATTGCATGAGTATATATTGTCAATAAAACCCACCAAGTGGAAATCACGCGGGTAAAATATATTGCAGGTAAAGTATATTGTGCGTAAAAATATCATTGAAACTTGGTCAAACCTATAGTGCCACGATTTAATCATGACTAAGCTTGAAAAAATTGTAAAAAAGTAGTCAAAATCAGCAATCAAAGAGTTTTTTGTTTAAATTGCAATTTTATCAAGGAAAAATCAAGACCCCTAGAGATCCACAATCAATTGAGTTTAATATCCCCTTTTTCACGATTTTTGCTTCTTTGATGCATGGCCTCATTTTTAGACAACCACACTAGCCATTTGTTTGTTGTCCCAAGTTTCTAGTTCTACTACTGAAAGTAATTGGTCTACTTATAGCTTTATCCACTTTATTAAGAGGAGCAAGTTTACCTCTAGAAAGGTAGAGAAGCTTGTACTTACACTAGTGCTTTGCATCTCATCAACTGCAACACACTTGTGTACAAGAAGAGCCCAACAACCTTATGGTATGTAGAGCCAAAGGAGTTAGCACAGGTTGATGATGATGTGGCACAGAGAGGGTTGGTTGGTATTGGCTTGGAGGAGCTTGACCTCAAGGAGTCCAACAATTCGAGTGATGAGAAGTTTGGTATGGACTTTGGGAATTATTAGAGGCATCAAGCCATTGGACAAATGTATTTGAATTTTGAATGTAATGATCATTTTGAATATAGTATAGTATTTGATATTTCCATTGTTCAATGTAATGTGTTTAGTATTTCAAAGTTTCATTTGTTACTCCTTATATATTTTTTTACAACTAATTTTTCAATTGCTATCTATATTTGTACCGCCACCACCAAATCAAGGCCCTCATCCCTGCCCCCATTTTGAGACTCCGTGGAATTATGATTTAAACAAGTCACAATTACACAATTTTTCTTCCCAAAAAATAATTCTCTAAACATTAGAGGATTACACATTTTTTCTTTCTAAAAAATAATTGAACCAGCTACTCAGCTTCATCATAATGAATGGCTCAAAACATGTGGCCTGAAACATCAAACCAAATTCGGTCTTATCCAATTTTATTTCCAAAAAAGTTCTCAAAATTTGCGCTTATGCAATTTTTCCAAAAAAAGTTTTCAAAATTTGCACTGATACAATTTTCTTTCAAAAAAGTTTTCAAAATTAGCTCTTATGTAATTAAATATTTTAACATTACAGATTGTAGAAGCTTAGTGTCACAAATTAAATAAGTTTTGCATTTAAACAAGTCCCAATTACACAAATTTTCTTTCCAAAAAATAATTCTCTAAACATTATGGATTACGGAAGCTAAGAGTCACAAATTTAAAAAGTTTTACAACTAAAAGATTCACAATTATATAATTTTCTTTCATAAAGCGTTTTCGTTGAACATTATGGATTGTACAAGCTTAGTATCTCAAATTATACAAGTTTTTGCAGTTAGACGATTTACAATTACACAATTTTCTTTCCAAAAAAAATTATTTAAACATCAAAAGTTGTGGAAGCTTTATGTGTCAAATTAAAAAACTTTTTCATTTGAACATATCACAATTACTTGACTTTCTTTACAAATAAAATAACCATACATTAAAAAGTTATCAAATCAAAGAAGGTTTTGCATTTAAACAAATCGCAATTACACAAATTTCTTTCAGAAGAAAATATAATTTCTGCAAGCTCAGTGTCTCAAACTAGAGAAATTTTGCTTTCAAACAACTCACAGTAACATGACTTTCTTCAAACAAAAATATAGACATTACTCAGAATTAAAAATAGTTTTCCATTAAAAACAAGTAACAGTTACGCATTTTTCTCTTCTTAAAAAAGTGTTTAAATTGCCGAAGCTTGCTATCTCAAACTAAGAAATGTTTGCATCTAAACAAGACACAATTACTCGGTAAACAGTTTTCTTTGAACATTATAATTTGCTGAAGCTTGATTAAAGAATTTTGCATTCAAACAAAGTCATAAATGGTGCAAAACAAAACGGTTCATTTGCAAAGCCAAACTGAGCTTAAGAAACCTACCCGAAACGACCAGTCTTCCAAGATTGCCCTCGCTTCTGACTGTCCCCAATCCTCGAAATGCTCACAAAATCCTGCTCAGTAAACTGCGAATTATTATACGCCAGGAGCGCGGGGCCCTGCCATTCCTTCAGCTGTTCGCACAGCAAAGACTGCGTCCCGTGCATTCGCCGATCCAGACAAAAGCACACTTTGGTGGCCCCAGCATCATCCGCGTTCTGAATAATCTCCTTGAGAACAGTCGTGCCCTCTGGATAATTCGTTAAAACCTCTCTAATTCTTCTTGTGAGGTCTACCTTTTGCCCGAAGTCTTCAACCAGAAGGCTCGCCACCGCCTCCTTCTTTCCAAATCCCTCCATAGTTTTTCAAAAAAACACAATCGTTTCTTGTACTTTAAGGGTTTGAGCCCAATTGTGCTGAATTGCCATAAGAATTTAGCATCTTGTACGGATTAGAGAACAGAATTTACTGTCTTGAAGCTTCTCGTTTGGCAAAATTGATAGATCTGAGGATGAAACCCAGCTTTCTGGATGTAAGTTTTTCGTTGCAAACCCTCGCACGCGGGTTCGAATCCGGGAAAGTACCAATTTAAGCAGCCGCCTTTTTAACTTTTTCGGATTTAATGTTATGTTTTACTTTCGGTGTAAATGCGCAATTAATTGCCGTCCACGTAAGTAAATATATTTGCCATACTTACGTACGTAAACAACGACATTACTTAGAACTTCAACTCCTACAGAAGCCATCTGTATGCAATTAAATTTGACGGGTTTGTATCCGTCGTCGAAATTTTTCCGCCATGTCTTAAATTTTATTTTGGACGTAAAAATATATTAGTATATATATCTTAAATATAATTTATATAAGTGGACGGATGGGTGGGCGCCCCTTCAGGCTAGCGGAGGGGACATGGCGAAATAGGCCACAATGTCAAGTGTGTTGAAGGAGGTGGAGGACGGAGGAGAGATGACTCGTCAGGGGGTGTTTGTAGTAATCATGACCTTGAAGCACATGAGGTGATGGGAAGGAGTGGTCACCTTTCCCTGGGCCAGATTATATGCAATTTACCTGGCATACTTAGTTCTCAGCAAGCTCTCAGCATGTATGGAGAGGATTTATTTGTGGTGGGTGGCGGCAACTCAGTACGTGGCATTTATTTCCTTGTGGTTTGGCTTTAAGGTCGACCAAGGTGCTTTTTATCTCTCATTGTATTTTCTTTGGTTGCGTATGGTATTTGTCTCTCTATTTGGGAGTGCTCTAAGCCTGGGCGTCGATGGCAAAGCGCTCAAGGTTCGTCATATAAATTTTGGTGGATGGGGTGGCAAAATTTAGGGCGGATACCCTAATTTCCTTGAAATCGTCGGTGCGACAAACCTCTTTCAGAGAAATTACGAACCAGAGACTGAAGAGGATTCTTCAAAATAATGATGATCTGGTTGTCGTGGTGACCAAAATGATTATGGGGTCTAGGCATTTGACAAATAAGGAATATGGTCGGGATTATTTGCATGTCTCTTCTTATTTTTTGGCTTCCCTTTTGGATAACCAGGTTGACAAGGCCGAGGCAAAATTGTTGCTTGAGAAGATGTTCTGGGAGAACCTGGTGGACGGGGTTGACAAGGTGCTACGCGGTGTGGTTGTGGGTCGAGGTATTTCGCGTCCATGTGACTTGGAGCTCCTTCGAAGCTCGGATGAAGCCCTGAAGCTGTATCTGTTTCTTCTTGATTTGAGTGGACCGGCCCTCATGAAGCATATGATGATTGTAGTGATGGCGATAGAGTTCCTGAAGAAGTTCTTCGGGTTGATGGCGATCGGGGGTGTGGAATGGGTTAAAGACTTTGAAGCCTTTGCAAAGGCTAACAGTTTTATGTAAGTCTAGTTCTGGCTGTGTCTGGTTCTGTCGATTAGTTTTTTGCTTTATAATCTTATGGTGATGCTCTATTAAAGGAATTGGTCCTTTGATGGCCAGTTTAGATAATGTTAGTGTTGGTTGAACACGCTTGGTTGGTATGGTTGGCTAGGCTTTTACTGGTTTTTTGGCATAATAGTTGGGTTGTTAATGGTGGATTATTACTTGCGATGCAAACGATTGTAGACTGGTATCTCTTATCATATCAATAAAATACTATACTTGCGTATCAAAAAATATATATAATTTATATAAAATACGTTCATATATATCTTATTATTATTATCATCATACATTATATTATTATTATTATTATTATTATGGTATTATATTATTTTTGGGAAGTATTATATTATATTATTATTACATTATTAAACATGTACTATTAATAAAAAAAAAAAAAAATTAAATGTTTGTTTTTTTTCTTCTTTTAAATGCGTTTGTTTTTGTGTTTTGTCTAAATAGCATTATATTATATTATTATTATAATATTATTAAAAATGTATTATTATTAAAATGATTTTTTGATTTGTTTCTAAAATGTTTTTGTCATTGTGTTTTTTCGGTGATGGATTGTGTTGACCTCCTATAGGCACTATGTTACTATTGTATCAGTGTAAAAATGACATTTCAACTCCTACATAAACCATATGAAGTAATTAAATTTGACGGGCATATGTATCTGTTGGAGAAATTTTTCCAACATGCTCTAAATTTGATGGCCATATTTATGATTTTTGATGTAAAAATATTATTTTCTAGGATTTTTTATAAAATTTTGGTATATGATTTTGCTCTTTTAGTATAATCATTAACTTTAAGTTCAAATTCAATTTTTTATTATATCATATGTTTCAATTTAGAATCTACATGACTCATTTCTTGGCAATTTCTTATCAAGTGGATAGAATCATACCTACAATTTTATCCCTTGAACTAGATTGCAAGCATAGTTTCATCCCCCTTTTACAAAATTCAAATTTCCACTTTTCCAAGGCTAACGATCATACAATGTGACTATTATCCAATAGTGTAGGAACAAAAGGCTTAAATTATGCATGTATGGTTGTGTATATAAAGGCATCATTCTAGGTCACTTTCACAACAAGTTAATCAATTGTCCGTTGTGCATCACAAAGTATCAAATAAATAAAAGAACATTTCTCCTTTTACAAGTATCAATGATCAACCCTCATGTACTAGCATTGGGTATCAACAATTGATATCCATCACAAACTCCACTACCAAGACATCTTCGAACAAAGCCACTCATCTGCTTGCAATGGGATTCGACAATATTCATCATCTCAACAACATCCAACTTCCATAATAGGTGAATCAATCATCAATAATGCATTACAAAGTACATCAAATTTGCAAAAGAGCATTTCTCCTTTTGCAAGAATTGGTCATCAAGCCTCATGTACTAGCATCGAGCATCAATAATTATCAACAATTATTATCCATTGTCAAACTCCATTGCCAAGACATCTTCGAAAATCCACTCTCTACTTGCAATGGGCTTCAACAATATTCTATAATCAACTCAACAACATCCATTACCACCATTGATATTGACTTTCATTGGCACCTTTTTATATCTTCACTATTCTTGACTCAATCCTAGGGGCCTAACTAAGGGCTTAGGAAGTTGTGTACTTCAATCATAGCTAGCAGACTCCCAAGGATGCTCCTTACCACCACATTGTTTTCCTTACTCAAATAAACATCAAGCAAACATTTTTGTAAGTATCAAAGATATACTCTTGAAAATGGCATAACCATGCCATCTAGACCAAATCATGACAATATAATCGCATCCTAAGATCTCAAATCTTAGTCTTCTCAACTCTCCAACCCAAAGTTGATATCAATTCTAAGATTATAGGTCTTTCTCGTAACATTGCATCAATCAAAGTCAACAATCATGTCAATTTCTTCATGTAATCCCTAACATATCTCATTTATATCTCAACTTATATCTATATGTTATCTTAACTAATCTATCACACTTAACTCCTTTCAATACTTGCAGATTTTAATTGTATTAAATTTATATGCATTTAGGTTTTTTTTTTTGGAAATTAGCAAGTTGATCAAACCATTTCCATGCCAAGATCCAAATGCAACACCTCACCACCATAAAGCTCCCAAGAAAAATATCAATGTAATCAATACCAAGAGAACTAACCAAACCACTATCAAATATCCTACTATAGATCTATAGAATCTAAGAACACATCATGATGCCATGATATAACATCTCGTAGGAGATCAAATGCTCCAATAAACATATCCTACTCCCAAGAGCACCTATATCAAGTCAAAAACTCCAACTAGTATCCAAAGTAAATCAAGACATAATACCAAATATTCTTTGGACCAAGGATTCCTTGTCAAAATTTACAAGTCATAAAATAGCACCTCAACCAAAGACTCCAAGAGTCCTCCATGGCTAGTCGAGATGTCAACATCTCCAACCACATTAATATAATCATCTCTTGTCAATGTAACTCAATATGTAAAAGTACTCTATTTGTATACAAGAATCATGATCCAAGAGTTTTTTCATGACACTCATAACCACTACAAAAAATCACCCATCATCAAGTGATGATTCCACATCACTACCAAATCTCCCACTAAATTGTGATATTGAGCTATTCATGACATCAATGAATATTACCCATGGTCCATGCATACTCAACTACAATACCAACAATCTTAGAGAATAAAGTAGAACCAATATCTCCAAGCCAAGAAGATAAGCCACCATTTCACTTTTCAAAATCTCTTAGTGAACATTGTAACCAAGCTATCCATGTCATTGGTATAAATGACCATGTTACTAGTCCCAATAATTCACTATCTAGGCACTCTATGCATTGATACTCTTATTCTAATGCACAAACGACCATATAGAAGGACAACCAATTAAATATACATCAAAACCAAAAGTACTTGGCGATATAGAGAGTCCACATTTAAGTTATCACTACAACTAATGGGTAGCCAACTCGCCAAAATACATAATCCATAGATCCCAAGACATTGCAACATGCAAACCCACCATCACATCACTAACCTAAAAATTGAGATAATAAACAGGATATCATGTAGAAGTCTCATGACTTAAACACCAAATCAACTCAATATCCAATTTGTCACAAAAATCCATAATAAGCAACCATAATCAAGGAACCAAGCAATAATCTAGAAGATAAGAATAATCCCCTCAAGCTAAAACTCACCACCCCATATATAATCATGAATCAAACTAATATCACAACCTTGTCCTATCAACCACATACATGATAACCTTGTGTCAATGCTCAAGCATACATAAATATCCATGACACCATAACCATCACCATCATTATACCTATACTCAACTCACTTAACCAAGACTCCTAATCTCACATGTGTATCAACCATATACTCAATCTAGAAGATAACATGTGTACATATCTTCATCAAAGTCTACACTCTACAAATAATTATAAACCTATATTAGGAAGAAAAAAATTGATAACATGTTATACCATCATATTGGTCTCATAAAAACATGCACTCCGGCAATTTTTTCCCTCTAATTTATCTAAATGCTCAAACAATCACACCTAGAATCCCAAGCTCATGCATATGCTCAAATAAATATAAACCTCTCTCTATTCATCCAAGTAAAAATCTATCATACCTACTTCATATTACATTACAAATAGTCTCCATCATATATTTTAAATCTAAAATATAATTTTGTATGTGAAAGATATGACATGTTAACCATTCCAAAACAATGCCAACTATAGGCACCAATTTTGATGCAAATAGAAAAATATATGACCAAAATTATACCACTATACATAGCTCTTAGAGAATTATTTTTGATGTCTATAAGAATTAAAAAAAGTGATATTGTATGTGAAAGTTATACCTCATGGAAGAAAAACATCCTCCAAGGACTTGAAGGGAGCCAAAAAAGGGCATGTCCATATAATTTGTATGGTCAACATCATGATGATATCATCCTACATCAACAAGAATTGAAGGGGGTGGAAATGCTCAAGAAGAGGTCTAGAAATAGACCTAAAATGACTTTCAAATTGGGTTTAATTTTTTAATTTTAAAGTTTTTGAATAATATCGTCAAGGGTTGAGGGCAAGCATGTCTGACCGAAGCCTAAGCCCACCAACAAGGAGATAGCATATGAATAACAAACCCTATTATCCCTTGCATATGTACAAGTCATACTTGTTGGTTTATCAATGACCTGTTGAGGGGTTACAAGGGTTTGCAATCCCCCCTTTAAATTTTTCTTATAGGTCAAAATTGATTTTTACTTCTTTTTTTTTTTTTAATTTGCAGATTGTATGACTGGATAGGGGGAATTTTTTTCTACATCAAGCCCTAGTGACCAAAATATATCAAAATTTATGTCAAATTTAATGTTTTGATCTTTTTAGACCCAACAGTGAGGTTCATTTTATTCCAAGAGGTAATTTATGCAACTTCCTTTATAAAATCCTCATTGTGAACACCTAGAAAAAACCCTTTTTATCAATCCATTTTCAAATCCTAGATATACAAAAATAACCACAAATCTATAAACCCAAAACCTAAGATCTATAATTTTTTACAACATACAAAACACACATTATACCTTGAAATGTTTGAAATCTCTCCAACATTACCGTGGCTTTAACATTGCAACATACACGTTCAATTAAAGAGTTAAATAAAACTAGGGAGCTCTCACCTCCTCAACTATAGTCATAGCTCTAATACCACTTGTTAAAAAATTACCAAGTTGATCAAACCATTTCCCATTGAGAGAAAAACATGAATACAAGCTTATAGAATAATCACAAAGATCAAAGACATACCACAAGATTACACAAGATATACCCTAAAAAATACTCACAAGGGAAAATCCTAGCCTCCAAAATTATCCACATTTAATTTATTATTCAAAAATTAAACATTACCACACATTTATAGAGTCACCATGAATACTTATGAAACATCAAGCTTATCTAATGCATCATCCACATGGGTCAATGCGAGATCATGGGGGTCCAAACTAGGCCTCTAAGTGGCGATGGAAATTCATAGAATCAGAGTTAGCCAACTTGACA
This sequence comes from Sequoiadendron giganteum, assembly GCA_007115665.2. Taxonomy (NCBI): domain Eukaryota; kingdom Viridiplantae; phylum Streptophyta; class Pinopsida; order Cupressales; family Cupressaceae; genus Sequoiadendron; species Sequoiadendron giganteum. Next base: position 17,448,558 of record CM021109.1, read on the forward strand.
TAAAAATTTGAATAGGTTATTAACATAATTTGAAAAATATGTTAGCACAAAATTTGTAGCAAATTGAGTGTACTTTCTAGGCTACTAGTCCTTTTTTGGAAAAAAGTAAATCTATTTTGCAAAAATTTGAAATTTCAATGCAGTGGTACTAAATTTTCAGTAAAAAGATAAGAAGAAAGTGTATGTCTAACCACCATAAGTACAAGAAAAAAATATTTATTTTATTCTGAAACTTTCAATATAAGTAGAGGACACATGCTCGGATGTGCCAAATTTTTTTCCATTTAAATAATTAGTTACGATTTTTTTATTAGAACTTTTCAAAATTATTAAAACGTTTGTGTTTGACCACCATAACTTGGTCAAAAAATTATGAAATTCAATTTTTTCATCCTATAGTATGTGAAGCATGTAATGTGATGCATCTTGCAGGTTCGAAAAATGTTAAGTTGTTTGAAAGTTATAGAAGTTTTTCAATCAACCTATCAATCAAGACTTTAGTCGTAATGTATGTAGAAAATCAATAATAATTATTTATCAAACTCAAAATAAGGCATAACTTATATTGGTGGAAATATGACAATTTTTTCTATAAACCCTTTTCGTTTTGTGAAATTCGGATAAAAACAAAGTTGTCAACCACAAGGGTGAACTTCAGAAAACTAAGCAAATTTTCTAAACACATTTTTTGGGTTGAATTTCCAAGTTAGGCAATCTCGAACCAAATCCCAAGACTATTGGTTTTGTCAGAAAAAATGGATATCCGTTACTTGTATTATTTATAATACATAATATTTAATATTATGTATTATATAATATATTATATATGATGTATTATATTAAATTATATTATACATTATTATATTATATATTATGTATTATTATATTATTATGTTTTTTATATTATTATATTGTATATTATATATTATATTATATACTATACTATATATATTTTGTATAGTATATTAAATATTATATATTATAATAATATTATGTAATATATTATATAATATATTTAATACATAGTATATATTATATATTTATTGATGTGTGGCCAATTCACAAGAGAAAGAGAGGGAGTGGGAGGGACTTGAGAGAGAGAGAGAGAGAGAGAGAGAGAGAGAGAGAGAGAGAGAGAGAGAGAGAGACTTGAGAGGGAGGAGAGACCCGAGAGGGATGGGGGGAGAGCTGAGAGGCGAGGAGAGATAGAGAGAGGAGAGAGAGGATATATATATACATATATATAGTTGAGAGGGAGGGAGAGAGGGAAGGATATATATATATATATAGTTGAGAGAGAGAGACTTGAGAGGGAGAGAGTCTTGAGAGGGAGAGAGTTGAGAAGAGAGGGAGGAGAGGAGAGGAGAGAGAGACTTGAGGTGGAGAGAGAGAGAGATATATTTGAGAGGGAGAGAGTCCAAGAGAGAGACTTGAGAGAGGGGGGGGCTGAGAGTGAAAGGGAGAGGGAGAGAGAAAGACCTAAGAGGGAGAGAGAGTGAGTGAGAGGGAGAGCGGGAGGCAAAGAGAGAGAGAGAGACACACTTGAGAGGGAGAGAGTGAGAGAGAGACTTGAGAGGGAGAGAGGGAGGGAGAGAGGGAGACTTGAGAGGGAGAGAGAGTGAGAGAGGAAGCTCTGAGAGACTTGAGAGAGAGAGAGAGGGAGGGACCTGAGAGAGAGAGAGAGAGAGAGAGAGAGAGAGAGAGAGAGAGAGAGAGAGAGAGAGAGAGAGAGAGAGAGAGAGAGAGAGAGTGTTTTCCCATGTCGGGACCCTCTAGAATAAGAAGTGATGCAACCATCAAACAAAACCATTACAACTCAATTCAACATTCATGCCATTAAAACCTTCAAGCTTAATAACATGTCATTAGATCTTTCATGTAAAAAGTATAAAATCATCATGAATAAGAATCATTATCTTTCAACTATGATACATAAACAAAAACATTATGTACACCATAGGGGTTTTATGCAACCTTCAAACAAAATCCTTACAAGACAACAAGATACATGTTCATTAGATTGTTCATGTGAAATCTATACAATAATCACGATCAACAAATAAGATATCACTCAACCATGATGCATGAATAAACACTATATATGCACACTATATATGAACAAACACTAAATTAATAGATTAAATTTAATATTTATTACTAAATTTTTGTCTCATCATTATACTATTATATTCATAAATTCAACACTAAAAATATCCATCCAACCAAATTCTTTATAAAATATCCATCCAAGGTCGAATTCTTTATAAAAATGACATCATTGTCTTAATAATTTTTTGTGGCTCTCTGTTGCATCTCTTCATTTCTTTGTGTTTTCCTTTTTAGAATGG
>CM021109.1:17455241-17488379 GCA_007115665.2 Sequoiadendron giganteum
TTATTAGAACTTTTCAAAATTATTGAAACATCTGTGTCTGACCACCATAACTTGGTAAAAAAATTATGAAATTCATTTTTTTTTAATCCTATAGTATGCAAAGCATAGAATGTGGTGCATCTTGTCGGTTTGAAAAATGTTAAGTAGTTTGAAAGTTATAGAAGTTTTTTAATCAGCCTATGAATCAGGACTTTAGTCTAATGCATGTAGAAAATCAATAATAATTATTTATTAAATTCAAAATAAGGCATAACTTATATTGGTGGAAAGCTGTTTTTTTTTCTATAAACCCTTTTCGTTTCATGAAATTCGGATAAAAAAAATATCGTCAGCCACAAGGGAGAACTTTGAAAAAGTAAGAAAATTTTCTAAACACTTTTTTTGGGTTGACTTTCTAGGTTAGGCAATCCCAAGCCAAATCTTGAGCCAAATCCTGAACCTATTGATTATGTTAGAAAAAATGGATATCCGTTACTAAATGAATATTTGTTACTTGTATTATTTATAATACATATATTTATAATATATAATATTATGTAGTATATAATATGTAATATATTATATTATATATTATGTTATATATTATTATACTATATATTATGTATTATTATATTATTATATTATTATTTTATACATTATATATTATATTATATACTATATACTACATATATTTTGTATAGTATATTATATATTATATTAATATTATGTAATATATATTATATATGTATTTAATACATTATATATATTATACACTACATAGTATATATTATATATTTATTGATGTGCGGCCAATTCACAAGAGAGAGAGAGAGGGAGTGGGAGGGACTTGAGAGAGAGGGAGAGAGAAAGACTCAAGAGGGGGTGAGAGACCTGAGAGGGATGGGGAGAGAGAGTTGAGAGGGAGAGAGAGAGATAGTTGAGAGGGAGAGATAGAATTGAGAGGGAGATAGAAATAGAGAAAGACTTGAGAGGGAGAGAGGGAGGGAGAGAGTCTTGAGAGGGAAAGGGGGAGAGGGAGAGAGAGAGAGACTTGAGATGGAGAGAGAGAGAGAGAGAGAGAGAGAGAGAGAGAGAGAGAGAGAGAGAGAGAGAGAGAGAGAGAGAGAGTGTTTTCCCATGTCGGGACCCTCTAGAATAAGAAGTGATGCAACCATCAAACAAAACCATTACAACTCAATTCAACATTCATGCCATTAAAACCTTCAAGCTTAATAACATGTCATTAGATCTTTCATGTAAAAAGTATAAAATCATCATGAATAAGAATCATTATCTTTCAACTATGATACATAAACAAAAACATTATGTACACCATAGGGGTTTTATGCAACCTTCAAACAAAATCCTTACAAGACAACAAGATACATGTTCATTAGATTGTTCATGTGAAATCTATACAATAATCACGATCAACAAATAAGATATCACTCAACCATGATGCATGAATAAACACTATATATGCACACTATATATGAACAAACACTAAATTAATAGATTAAATTTAATATTTATTACTAAATTTTTGTCTCATCATTATACTATTATATTCATAAATTCAACACTAAAAATATCCATCCAACCAAATTCTTTATAAAATATCCATCCAAGGTCGAATTCTTTATAAAAATGACATCATTGTCTTAATAATTTTTTGTGGCTCTCTGTTGCATCTCTTCATTTCTTTGTGTTTTCCTTTTTAGAATGGGACTGTCTCCTCTCCTCTAGCCATCATTGATGCTCGTCTAAGTCCACTTCCATGGACCTAACAACATCAACAAAATTTTGCATATTTGATTTAAAACACCTCAAATATGGGTGAACACATTCTTCATTTTGAATAGCGTTAACTTAATATTTAATTTTTCTAACATTCACATCGATTTTTTCTCAAAAGCGAGCACCATCAAATGCAAGTGGTGGAGGTGGGGGGTTACAAGGTGGAGTGGGTGGAGCTAGAGGGCGTGGATCCATGATTTAGATATAAGTGAACTTGGATTAAATTTGTGATTTCAAAATGTAAGATACATGTTTTAAAATCCCCTTAAGCCATTCAATATAAATGACTTAATTGAATACAAATAAAAAATCTATAAAGCTCATTTATGTCTAAGGCATGTAAATAGAAAACAAATAATTGTTAAAGTGATGTGAAATCTCATTAAAAAAATATATTTTTTTTACATCGCTACAGTGTGGAAGTGTTAAGCTCCAAATTGATTCAACAAAGGTGGAAGTGTTAAGCTCCAAATTGCTAATACTCAGTGAATCTGGATACATAGTTAGTAATGGTTAAACAAAAATTGTCCCAACAACCATAGGGAAATGGACAAAGTTAATGGGTAATAATCTATGGGCTATGCAGGAGGCTATCATACAATATGATAGCCTCTTGCATAGCCCATCGATTATTACCCATTAACTTTGCCCATTTACCTACGCCTGTTAGGACAAGTTTTGTTTGGCCAATACTAACTATAGATTCATATTCACTAAGTATTAAAAATTTAGAGCACAATACTTCCAACAAGGGTCCCTTCTATTTTGAGAGTTGAGGAGAGTCAAAAGAATTAAAAAACTTAAAAAAAAATTGTTTAGCGAATAAATACTAATTTAAGCATAAGCAACAAAGCAAGAATTTAAGAAACATGAGAATAAGTGATAAAGAAGAAGGAAAAATAGACAAGAATAGAAAACAGTTTAAATAAATGCAGAAAGGGGGTAATGAAGGTTCAATTTTATGTTTGTTTAGGATACTAGCTACAATTTTATGTTTGTTTTCCAATAATAAAGGTTCAATTTTTTTGTTTGATGTTTTTTTTGTTTTCCACTAACCAGGGTTTCAAAAAAAATTGTACGTTTAGATTGAAATGAAAAAAATCAACAAAACTCCAAAGAATGCAAAAAAAGCCTAAATTAATCACTAATTAGCAAAAATAAAAGAAAAAAATGCAAAGAAAAGGATTCAAACACATACCTGGAACAAGTTGGAGGTCTCTGCGCATGATGGAGGTCGTTGCTCAACTAGTATCGTCATGCAAATGAGGTAGGATTCGGGTTATAAAATCCTCAACAAAACAGATATCCATTTGCTATGCATTATGAATATATAATAAATTTATTATATATAAATATATCATAATATATAATATTAAATATATTATAGTATATATTATATATATTGTATATATATTAAAAATATAATATATTTAATACATAGTCTCCCTTTGAAGTCTCCATCTCCCTCTTGGGTCTTTAATATATATACTTAATTATTATATATTAAAGAGAGGGAGAGAGAGAGAGAGAGGGAGAGAGGGAGAGAGAGAAAGACCAGAGAGGGAGAGAGGGAGAGGGAGAGGGAGAGAGAGAGAGAGAGAGAGAGAGAGAGAGAGAGAGAGGAGTGGGAGAGAGTGGGAGAGAGAGAGGGGAGAGTGAGGAGTGGGAGAGAGGGGGTGTGGGAGAGAGGGAGAGAGAGAGAGAGAGAGAGAGAAGAGGGAGAGGAGAGGAGAGAGGGAGAGGGAGAGGGAGAGAGTCGAGAGGGAGAGAGTGGGAGAGAGAGGGTGTGGAGAGAGAGGAGAGAGTGGGAGATAGGGAGAGAGAGAGGAGAGAGGGAGAGAGGGAAATACCTAAGAGAGAGGGGGAGAGGGAGAGTGGTAGGGAGAGGGATAGGGAGAGGGAGGGAGAGAGAGGGGGTGAGTGGAGGAGAGAGGGAGAATGGGAGAGAGAGAGAGAGAGGGAGAGAGGGAAAGACCTAAGAGGGAGAGTGGGAGAGACCTGAGAGGGAGAGTGGGAGAGAGAAAGAGAGGGAGAGGGGGAGAGGGAGAGAGATAAAGACTTGAGAGAAAGAGAGAGATAAAAGGGGGAGAGGGAGAGAGGGAGAAAGATAAATACCTAAGAGGGAGAGTGGGAAAGAGGGAGAGGGAGAGAGGGAGAGTGGGAGAGAGGGAGGGAGAGAGGGAGAGAGAGAGGGAAAAAGAGTGGGAGAGGGAGAGACCTGAGAGATAGAGAGGGAGAGTGGGAGAGGGAGAGTGGGAGAGAGAGGGAGAGTGGAGAGTGGGATAATATATATTATAGGGTAAAATTATAAAGTTGTGTCACACTTTTAACCAACTTATCAACACAAGTGAATTTAAGTATTTCTAACTAAAAATATATTTTTGTCAAACATATGATCTTGTAAGATTCATTCTAGCTAAGTTAGATATATCCATAACTTTTCTAACTAAAGTTGTTGGCTAAATGCATATGTAGCACCACTTTGAGGTCAATTTATAAAAAAAAATGATGTTTTAAAAATTTCTACTCATGTAAATAACATCTATTTAAAAATCTAAAAATATCCTTTTGTAGATCCATAAGTCTAGTTTTCAAAAATATATATAATTTAATAATTAAATTATTATTTATATTTTTACTAAAAATAGGTTATCAACACAAAAGTATTAGGTTGATTACCATGACAAAGAAAAATAGTAAAACTAATTAAAAAAATTTGAAAAAAAATATGATGCATTAGATAAAAGAATCTATATCAAGAGGGAATAATTTTTTTTCCATTTCAAATAAATATATAATATGAAAGTTGATGTCCGATGGAAACAACTATATTTTAGCACACACACACATTTTAATATTTATTTTAAAATATATATTTATCAAAATTTGAAAAAAATACATCCATGCACTAAAGTTTCAAGTTATAAATGCATAGAAAAAATTGAAGGAGAAAAAATAAAATAAAAATTACTATATAAAGGTTGACGTCTCATGTGACTTAATTTTTTAGCATTTTTTCAGCAACTAAATTATAGTGTCAATTTATAAAAACTATATTCAAATAATTTTTTCATTTAAAAAAAAAATACAAGCATAAAATATAGTAAAAAATAAATATTTCATTAGTTTACATCATTTCAAAATTCAAAACATATGTCACTTTTTAATGATTCAAGTTTAAAAATTGAATCATTTTTGGTCGTTTCCTTTAAAAAATGTGACACAACTTAGTTTTTTTACCCTATATAATATTAATGTATATATATTTTGATAGATTAATAGTTGGGTAGGACCAACACCCATTATATTATATCGAATATCAACAAATTTATAGATTTAGGTTCGTGCAAAAGCAACAGCCTGCACCAGAGCAAAATGTAGTAACCAGCCAATAGACTACCCACCCCACCCAACTAAGTCGAGCAAGCTACACACCACCAACCTATCCGAGACACAAAGCAAAATCCACAGAGTACCAAAAAATATATAAGCAAAAAGACACCAACATAGACGTTAATAAGTCTTCCTTCCCTTCAACTTCTTGGGGCCACGAAGCTCAGTGAAGATGGGGCTCCTCACATCTCAACCAAAACCCCTTTTTTCCTCCTCCTTCCTCATTTGCCTTGCATGGGTCGCCTGAGCTTTGATCGGGTAATCCAGTTTGCATTTTCAGTGTGCAGGGCCATTAGCTATTTCCTCTACATCTCGCTCGTCCTCCTCTTGCCAATCCTCTCTAATGTTTGACAATAATGGCTCCACCAAGTCATCTACCTCTTGCTCATTGTCGTTGTCACTCTCCACTTCAAACCCTTCACGAGCCATGTAATTCCCCAGTTCATCCTTCATCATGGGAGGGAGGATAGCGGCCATGCGCAACAATAAGTCAAAAAAATTGTCAATATCCCCAACCCTCTCCTCCAGCTCTTCTGGCTCGACCAAATAAATGAGTGGGAACTTTGGTATCAACTTTGATCCCCTCATTTTTTCAGGTAGTAGTGTTGTGGCACAGGAATTAACCCCTTATCATCAAGATTATCTAGAACAATATCAATCTCCCCGAGATAGGCATGTTTGAAGAGTCTCTAGCACAAATTCTTTGCCTTCTGCTTTGCCACACCTCTGTATAGTGAGAGCACTAAGAACATTGCCAAAATATTAGTGTTGAGCCAATGCTTGTGGTATGTCCACAAAAATTCTCGACCCAAGACCTCCTTCACGACATGCAAGACCAACTTGTTTTTTATAGTCAAGATTCCTTGCAAGTAGGCGTCTGTCACCTCACCCTGGAATGGCACCATCGTTGTGGTAGTTTCCAAGCACACCGACGTATCCATGGCTCTAGTAGGTTCAATTACCAACTTACCAAATGTGACTTCATCGAGGTCGTCACTTCCCCCTTGAAGCTTCACGCCACCATTTTGGCTTCGCATTAAAACCATTGTCTTATCACATGAAATTTCCATAAAGGTTAAGGCACGACATTCTCCAAGTTGCCAACTTAGATTTGACATTCGCGTGATGCTGGTAGATTGTCGTCATCCTGCCAAGATAAGAAAATGCCACTTGAAAATATTTTTTAAAATACCAAGGTACACTGATCGTACCACCTTATGGTCTCGAGGTTAAGGAGTAAATGCTGCCAGCTGGATCCCAACTACCATCAGAAAACTACCTTGGGATACCCAAACATCACCCTTATGACCAACAAAGCGGCCACCTCAGCACCAAGTTGGGACCCAACTCCACTCTTGGGCTTCTCTTATCTAGCGTTGCCTTGACCTCTTCCGGCACCCGTCACTGCCCCTTTTGCAAACACGTGCACCTCAGAGTTGCCTTCTCAGTAGATGTGGCTGATTTGAAATTCCTCAAAAGAGTTGATGAGACCCTTGATCGGAGGTAACCATCTATGCAACAACTAGTTGGGTGTGGAATTAGTCTTGATGGCATTTACTGTTAATAGTGAACCCCTTCCAAATGGAGTTTCATCATGGCCAAGGCTTTCCCCAACTCAAGACCACACAAGGTCGCACATAACTCAGTTGCATTATTCATAGATTGACCAATATATTCAACCTTCTAAGCGATTACAATGCCTTCTGAATTTCTTGCCACACAGCCAATACCAGCCACACCCGGATTCCCATTGGAGGTCCCATCAAAATTTATATTGATCGACCCTATCGTTGAATTTTGCCATACTGTTTTCCTTTAGATTTCAGACTTTGGAATTACATTTGTGATTCCTACAATTGTGGGAATGCTCAGTCCCAAAAATATGTTAGTGAGCTCGATATCCTTGTTGGTGAAAATGTTCTTTGGGAAGATTTTCCTTTTGGTCACCGTGTTTACTATTTCTACAATTGTCCCCGTCAGACACCTCACCAAAACCTCTCTACCCATGGCTTGCTCCTTGAAGATTCTCCTATTTCTTTCTTTCCAAAGTTTCCAACACACTATGGAAGGCATAATTTTCCAAATGCTACTAAAAATGCCTTTAAAAATATTTCTCAGCCAAGCTATCAACCAATCCAGTAGGCAATGTGAGAGCGGGGTCTGAAAACCCAAGAGCCCTAAAATGTACTTCCAACAGAACTCGGAATAAGGGCATGTAAGCAGAAGGTGGGCCACAATTTTCGCCTGCTATTTGCACAAAATGCATCTATTGGGGCCCCTGAAGCACAACTTTGCTAATATGTCCTGCGTTAGGATTTTGTTTTGAGTCACCAACCAGGTGAACACCCCAACTTTGGGTAGCACATCCTTTCCCCAAAAGAGCGAGTTTGGCCAGGATTGCACTGAATCCACACATTCTTTGATCTTATAACCAATCTTGACCTTGTATTCGCCATCTGCAGAAGCACACCACCTCAACACATCTTCCCCTTCACCATCAGGTATGGATCTCTCCTTCAGTATTAATTCAAGGTCAGTTCTTTGGCCTTTGGGAGCATTAAGCTCACTAAGGTCCTTCCAACTCCATTAACTCACACCGTTCCTCCAGATCTTGAAACCATAGTCACATACTTTCGTTCCCCAAACCCTGATAGCTTCTGCCTTGATCTCTGCCAAATGTGGCATGTCTCCTAACTTTGGAAATCCTTTCCAAGATTCATTCTAGAAGGAGGCGTTATGCCCGTTATGCACCTCCCACATGACATGCTTAGTAATGATATCTTTGCTCTCACAGATGAAGTTCCAAATGGACAAACCTTTTGGTGGGTTCCGGGTTCTAAGTATATTGATCAGATCATCCAAATCGAGGTATTTCTTCCTCAGGATTCTGACCCACTTTTGATTACCAGTGTACATTGACCAAACCATTTTTGCCCCCAACACCTGATTCATGATCTTCAACTGCCTAATACTAGCCCCACCCACCAGTTATGGTTTGTACACCTTGTCCCAAGCTAATAACAAAATCTTGTTTGTATCACTCAGACCATTCCAGAATATTTTTCACATGATTTGATTAAGTTGATCTGATATGCTTTCAGGTAGCTTCAAACATGACATTGAATATATTGGAATTACGGCTAGAACAACTTTGACCATGAGTAACCTCCCTGCAAAAGTTAACCATTTGCCTTTCCAAAGTTCCATCTTCTTCTTGCAAGTGTCAACAAGTCTATCCCAGAAGCATTTCCTATTGGCCCCTGCAAACAAAGGCATACCGAGGAAGCACCTAGGAAGACTGGCCACTCTCACGCCCAATATCTGGGAGAGAACCCTCTGGAGGCTAGGTTGCACATTTATAAAGTAAACTTCTGACTTTATCCAATTAATAGCTTGGCCTAAGGCTCTGCTATAATCATCCAACAATTCCTTAATCTTCTTGGCCTCTTATCTTGTGGCTTGCTTGAATAAAATGGTGTCGTCGACAAACTGTTGGTGAGTGCTTGCTCCCACCCCTAGAGTCGCTTCAATTCCCTTCCAAGATCCTGCCAACCTTGCCTAACTGATTCTCCTACCTAATGCTTCAACTATAATAATGAACAAAAAAGGGGAAAGGGGATCCCCCTGTCTTATACCACGATAGGAATTGATGAAACCTTGGGCCACATTGTTGACTAGTATCAAGAACCTTGGGGAAACAATGCAACTACTTATCCATTCCACTAGCTTCCTGTCAAAACCAAACCTAATCATCACATCTACCAAGAATTGCCTGTCCACACGATCATATGCCTTCAGGATGTTGAGTTTTAATACGATGCCTAGTAGCCTAATTTTTCTTGTTGAATGTATCATCTCATCAGCCACGATTATACCCTCCATGATGGACCTCCCTGGGATGAAACCACTTTGCTCCTCAGATATTACCTTGTTGATCATGTGTTTGAGTCTGTTTGCTATTAATTTGGTTATAATATTGTAAATTGTGTTACATAGAGAGATCGACCTGTAATCCCCCATGCATTTGGCTTCATTTGTTTTTGGAATGAGAGTGATGAAGGTGTCATTAATCACTCCTAACATTGTGGTATTTCTCCTAGATTCTTCAACAGCCCTAACCAGGTCGTGCTTGATAACTTCCCAAAAGTACTGATAAAAGAAAGCAGGGAAGCCATCCGGCCCTAGGGCCTTATCCGAGCCCAACTGAAAGGTTTCCTTCTTCACCTCTTCCAAACTGACAGGTCTGATGAGATCCCTATTGTCCTCTTCTGAAATTATGTTTGGGATTCCCCCAATAAACTCATCTCTTGTCGTCTCGACTTGCTGGACCTCTTACATGAATAGAGCCTCAAAGTATCTGATAGTCTCCTGACTAATCTCTTCTTCGTTGTTGGCTATAGAACCATCCTCCATCTCAAGATCACTAATCTTGTTTCTACTTCTGCTGACCAAGGTTGTGTTGTGAAAATACCTTGTAATTTTATCCCCCTCTTGAAGCCATTATTCCTTGGAGTTTTGTCTCTAGTGACATTCCACTCTCGCCAAGACCTTTGATTTCTTGCTTATCAGCTCTTTCTCCTTTAATTAATCCTCCTACCCCATACCCTTCTTTATTATCTTCTCATTAAGTATCTTAAGCTCCTCTTTTATCTTATCACTCTCCTCAAAAATGTTTTTGAAATGCTCCTTATTCCAGACTCGTAATTTGGCTTTGATATAGGAGAGATTCTTATGGAAGGAAAAAAGGTAAGACTAGTTGCCTACCCAAACCTCTTTCCACCATTGAGATGTTAGACCCTGCAGATCTGGATCCCGCAACCACATCTTTTCAAATCGAAAGGGAGAGCCCCCTTTGAACTTGTCGGGCCTGATAGTCAGTTGGATCAGAAAATGATCTGATCCACTCTAGGGTAAAATTGTAGCTTCTACAGGCTCGACACCTAGGACCAATTCCTGACCACCAAAAACCTGTCCAACTTTTATGCTATACCAGTGTTACCAAACCTTCTATTTGTCCATGTCAATACCCCATTTTTTGTTTGGATCTCCCTTAGCATATTATTATCCACAAACTCCTGAAAGTCCTGTTGTGCCTTGGACATGGTTCTTATTTCGCCTTGTTTCTCCAAGTTGTTCAGTGTAGCATTGAAGTCCCCACCTATCAGGACACTATCCTCTTTGAACTGCCCCAAGGTGGCCGAAATCGACCCCTAAAGAGCTCTCTTTTCTATTGTGGCCATAGGACCATACAAATTAATTAATTTGATCACCACATTACCTTGGAAGAACCTCACCGACACTGACATCCAATTCTGGTTTGACTCTATGAGACTGCAACCGACTATGGTAGGGTTCTAAACAACCCCCAACCCTCAAGAGGCTCCAACAAACTCCACAAAGATCCCTTCCCAACCTTTCCAAAACATCAACTTTTTCTCCTGTTCTTCCTTGCTCCATTTTTTTTCCTGAACGAGCACAATATCTGGTTTATTAGTATCTATTTGGCATCTGAAATGATGCCACTTGCTAGGGGCATTCAAGCCCCTAACATTCCAGCTTATAACCCTCATGATTCCCTGGGAAGGGGTAATCCCTTCCCATTTCTTAGGATTGTTTGGCTCAATTTGGTTTGGCCTTTGGCTGACCCCGCCATGGTTAGCTTTTCCTTGTTGGTTTTGTGACCTCTTTGGTTGGCAGACTTGATCCTAGGGATTTTCCTTCTTGATTGAATTTGTTCAATCCCTCTTTCTGCCAGAATGAATGCTTGGTGTTCCTCAAAACTTTTGTCGTAATCTAACTCTGATCCCAAGATCCCTTAGTCCTAACCTTATTCAACCCCTTCTTCCTCTTTCCTTTCAAGGATATGATCCTCCAAATGAACTGCCTCAGGCTCCTCCAAACCCAACTCTACCTGCCGCACATCTGAACCCACTTCTGCCATATTCCAACCATGAATATCTGTGAGGTGAGGGAAACCATCCTCAATCTTTACCTTAATGCCTAAGAAGGTTGTCATATCTATTGTGATTCTTTGCCCCTCTCTGATTTCCATTTGACTCTCCTCCACCTGTGGATCCATCAGGGGACCGATTTATTTCCCCGCTGCCATTGTTGTTGAACCTGGGGACCAAATCACCTCTGCAAGCTCCTTTTCCATGTTTGTGATTGGAGGCCTTTTCGACTGAACATTCTTATCCTCAAACGTTGAGTTCTTCCCATCCATATACAAATTGAGTGCATTGACCCCGATCCAAGAGGAGCATTGCTCCCTACCATGCTCTATTGATTTATATTTAGGGCATAAATGTAGGTTTTCTTCCCTAATCACCTCCTGTCTCCAAATACTAGATTCTGAGACTAGCTCCATAGTTGATGGTGGCTTTGTTCCCAGCGCAATCGCTATGCATAGTCTAAAGTATGTACCCCTCACAAAATCCTTCTAAGATTTATCTAGAAATTTAAACTTCCCTAGCTATCTCTCGATTACCTTGAGAGTATCTTCCATCTAGTACTCTGAGGGCAGGTTATAGATTCGAAACCAAATGGATTTTTCCTCTATCACAAGCTTTCTTGGGTTAAAATTAGGGCGCAGTCGAAGAGGTGCAGTTGAGTTCCATCCATAAAGTATGGCCATAATTTAAAAGCCTTATTCCTTTCCTCTTACGTAGGGAATGTGACCAAATAGCAGTTGCATTTCAAAGCCTTCACCATTATTTTATCACCCCAAGTTTCTGAACACCAATTTTTAATGGCTTCCTGACTCCTTTGGCTTTTGCCACCCCATTTCAAAAACATCCCTATGTCTTGAAGTAAAACCCTAGTTTGTTTAACTATCTCATCTTTCAAGGAAATTCAAGGCAACAATTTTCAAGGGGACATATTGTTTTCATCTTCCCCTTGCTTTTAAGTGCTTGCACCCTCAACCACCTTGCCCTTGCCCTTGACCACTTTTGTGAATCTTGCCACATCTGAACCCTCCTTCCGCCATTGCTTGGTCGTATCATTGTTCGAACTTGGATTTTTCTTGAACCACCCATTCGACCTTCTACGAATGTGGTTTTCCTTCCCCTGATTAATTGACCAATTCTTCCTTCCTTAGTTGGCTTCAATAGAAATAGAGCGGAAGGGTCTAACCCACGGTGGACCCTGACCATCAAACCTCCTTGAGTGATTCGCTCTTCTCTCGGCCCCAGCTCCTGTCCTTTTCCTAGGTTGATGTATGTAGCGCTCTCCCTCCTGGCATCCGAAGTAATAGGGATGAAATTTATCAACCCAAACTCCATCCTCCAGGACCCATTGAGGTATGTAGTTTTCAGGTCATACACCCCTACCATCATTACCATACGCACTCCACCCGTTGTTGACCTTCTCCCTGAAGGCATCCATTAGTTCCAAATGCTCTAGCTCATCGCCCCACCTATCTTTGCTCTGGCTCCCATTCTCCTCCAACCGCACCCACTGGTCTCCACTCCTTTCCTTCTACACTTCACTCCTCTGCGCCACACACCTTTGCTCCCTCTACACTTCGCTTCTCTGCACCTCGCACCCTTGCACCATTTTTTTCTCTCCTAATTATTTCCCATGTATAATAGTAAATTACAAAGAATTAACCCTATATATTAATATATATTGTGTGTCATTAAAATATGCATATCAAAATGATAAAACAATACAAACATCCATATAATGTATTACATAAAAGGAATCTAAATATCAGAATTGAAAGCTACAACTATCCTCTTAATTCATTCCATGGTTCTCTAGTCTTAAGGACCTCTAAAATTCATGCTCTCAGATCTTATTAATGTTGCACATGAATCTGCAAAGATGACAACTTAAGAAATGAGATGCTATTATGCAATCTACATGCCTATATTTTTGTATTTTTGATATTTGATGTTCGAACGCTAAATGATCCTATCATGAGGTGTTGTTAAAATCAAAATGGTGCTAAGACTAATGATGCTATTCTAATGGAAATGCTACATGAAAGATGCAATAACTAAACTATTCAAATTGAAATTGTCATTGAAAGCTACAACTATCCTCTTAATTCATTCCATGGTTCTCTAGTCTTAAGGACCTCTAAAATTCATGCTCTCAGATCTTATTAATGTTGCACATGAATCTGCAAAGATGAAAACTTAAGAAATGAGATGCTATTATGCAATCTACATGCCTATATTTTTGTATTTTCGATATTTTATTTTCGAATGCTAAATGATCCTATGATGAGGTGTTGTTAAAATCAAAATGGTGCTAAGAGTAATGATGTTATTCTAATGGAAATGCTACATGAAAGATGCAATAACTAAACTATTCAAATTTAAATTTCCATAATAACTCTAAATGAAACTAAGATGCAAAACTAACTACAATGCTTCTCCAAATGCTCTCAAATTGCACTAAGAATTCTCCAGCATGAGTTTGTGATCTAAATCCTTATTGAAAAGTTGTATAAATGTGCTCTATTTACAGATTTTTCAAGGCTCAAGATGATGTGGCAACGATGGACGGTCAAGATTGTGATCTTGCGACATCAACGGTGGAGCACGAGGAGGTTGGAGAGAATCAGGGAGATGGTTCCCTTTAATAAAACACTTTACCAAGTGTTAAAGAGAATCAAAGAGAAGGAGAATCCATGTGTCCAAATTGGTTCCAAGTTTGTTGATGATAATTCATATTTTTCAATTTAGAAAATTCAATTTTATGTGACACATGGTGAGGTCGCAGGTGAGTTGGAGGTGGTTAGAAGAAATATGGAGACATGTAATCATTTGAATTTAAAAATTCAAATTTAAATAGAAGAGGGAAATTAATTAAAATAAAAAATTATTTTAATTTGTGCATTTAATTAATTTAGGAAGAAAGTGATTTTGGAAAAGAAGAATTAAGGTAATGAACCATATAAATAAAATTATCAATTTATTTATAATAGTAGAGGAATTACAAATTATTAATTAAATAACAAGTATTTAATTAATTTGTGCTCCGGACCATTTTTACGTGTATACATTTTGCCCCTCTTTGAAGTGATGTGTGCAGTCGCATTGCTTCAAAGAATAAATTTGCTAGACTGCGATGATAAAAATTATGATATGCCCCAGATGCTGATTTTGCAGTGATGATGAAAGGATGCCCCCTCAGAAGATAAATCAAGGATTTTTGAATTTTTTTGATGAGTTTTGAAAAAAATTGCTGATTAAATGATTTTTTCAATGATATGCTGATGATCGTCGGATTTGATGAGGATGGCCTGATTTATCTCCTGATAATGATAATAGTTCAACCACATTGTTGATTAGTTGGTTAAAAAACCCATTTTGAAAAATTAAATAAATGCCACAATAATTACCCCTTAATTAACCCTTAAAAGGTCAAAAAGAGTAAAAGATAGTTCATTTGTAACTTGTGCATTTTGAAAACTTGAGAGAGAGAAGAGCCAAGATGGATAGGATTCCACGCCACACTCACAAATTCGAGTGAGTTCGCCGCCACTAGCGTCCAGCCGTGTATGGACCTTCGGTACGTACCTCGATAACCACTTTTTCAATTTGGAATTTGAAATTTTCCCTCTTAAATTTCATTTAAAAATTTGGTTATTTCGCATGTTTTAGCACATAGGGGTAGAGTTTTAGCGCATCCAGAACCTAATATAGCACATAGAGAACCTGTTTTAGCATGTAGGGTTAGGTTAGGATCCAAAATTAGATTAGCGCATCCGGTCTCCGCTTCAGCGCATTAGGTTGCTAGAATATTGCATTGGGCTTTTAGCACATTGATAGGGTAAAGTAGCGCATTACGTAGGTCAACTAGTGCATCATGGAAATGGCGCATCAGGACCCTGTTTCGACGCATCCGGTCCATTTTCTAGTGCATCGAGACCCTATTCCGATGCATCCGATAAAATTTCTAGCGCATCTGGTAGATTAGCGCATAGAAACTATGTTTTAGCGCATTGAGCCAAAATTGATGATTTTGAACGATTCCTCCTAGATTTTGATGATTGATGATCACGTCAGCCAATGATAGGATGATGTTGATTGATAGGTTGATGATCGTCTTCATGATAGGCGAGGAATGATGATAGGATAGATAAAATTAATTGATTGATTGATTGTTTGATGATCGTCCTCATGATAGGCGAGGAATGATGATAGGTTGATTGATGTTGATCGATCTCATGACAAATGAGAGTCGAGTGATAGAATAGGTGATCCTCGAGACTTGATCAAAATCTCATGTGAGTTGATTTGATTAATTGATAGGTTGATTTGGTTGATGTGCTGACTTGATTCTTTAATTTGATTCTAGGAGGGGGCTTAGAGAACTTATAGGTTTGAGAGCTCTTTCAGCAAATATGGGACATGATCCCATAGCTAACTCTGATAGATCTTTCCATTATTAATCAGTGCAATCTGACTTCATTGATAGATATGCCCCAGTACCGGATTAACTGGGGGTTGTTGACGACACTTGTAGAGCGGTGGCATAGTGACCACAACACCTTCCATCTGGCTACTGGAGAGATTACCGTGACCCCTGAGGATTTTTATCGCATTTTAAGGATACTAGTCGTGGGGGAGTTTATGGTATATGATCATGAGGAGCAAGGGGGAATTGATGCCATTCAACAGCTTTTTCAGGATGACCAGTTCATTGGTTATGAGATCTCTTGGCGAGAGTTGATTGCCACTCATCGGCCCTTGTTGTGTGTATTAGCAAGATTCATTGGAGTATTTATTTGCCTTGACCATAGGTCAAAGGAATTTTCAGTTAGTTGGGGACGGGTTTTGGATAGTATGATTGCCCACGGTATGAGATATGTTTGGGGTTAGTGCATGCTTGCACACCTGTATCATGACTTGCACCAGGTAGTATATCTTCGGGCGAGCAGTCTCGTGGCAAGATGTACCTTATTGCAACTTTGGGTCTGAGAGCAAATAGCTATTACACAGCCAGTGGGAGGCAGGGCTCGACCAGTAGGACAATCGTATGCTTTTGGTTACACAAGGCCACTTGTCCAACACAAGTTAGGAAAGTTGGAGTATTGGAGGAGAGTCCTCGATGATTTGGATACTGTTATCTAGCGGTCGTATCTTGATTGTGAGATCTGGCCGAAGGACGATGTGAAGATGCCTTACGTATTTTGCAGTAGGTATCTGATTGGTAGGACCCCCTACATCATCGAGAGGTTTCTTTTTGGAAAATTCTATAGGCAGTATGGTCGGATTCAGGGGATGCCATAGGGGGTAGCACACTATGCGCGACGACGATAAGATATTCTAAAGTGGGGGTCAACCCTTGATTACGATGCAACATGTGTAGAGTACTATGACTTACACCTAATTTTGTGGCAGTATCACCCCGAGATCGTGGATGCACAGATGACGGTAGATTATGCTAAGTATTTCTACATATACCCATTTCCATGGATTTCGAGTCTGGAAGAACCTACATCGATTTTAGAGGTTGGGAGGAGGGTAGGGTTGGTTGTGCAACAGAGAGGAGATGGTGGTGAGGACGAGACATAGGAGGAGGCAGGGGATGATGAAGGAGATGATGGGGGAGATGGGGGTGGAGATGGTGAAGGCGGACGAAGAGATGTTTCAGATTTTGGGGTTATCCCCAAGAGGAGGAGGTCAGCACCCGGTGGACAACGACCAGTGATTCTTAGGATGCCCTCCCAGAGGCAACAGGTACAAATAGTTGGATTACAGGCTTAGGTGCAGACACTTCAGGGGAAGATACAGACACTGTAGGTGCAGTTAGCCCAGGCACAGGCTCTAGCACAGTTATAGGTACAGGGGCAAATGGTATAGTTGGCCACCCTTATTGCTGAGAGAGATGCTACCAGAAGATAGGGGGAGCAGGTTGTGGCAGTAGTAGATAGGATCCAGACAGTTGCCGAGGGGGCTAGTATAGGTGACCTCATCTGAGAGCTTAGAGAGTCTGCCAAGGAGGCAAAGTATTACAGGGGTAGGTACCATGAGGCAGTGCTAATGGAGTAGAGGGTCACTTATGCTCGATCCAGATCTGGTCGCTCTCATTCCCGTATCACTAGTAGAGGCATGACACAACCACTTCTAGGGGGACCACTAGGCAGACCTCCCCTAGGAGTAGGACCATCAGGGGCAAGCGGTGTTGGGCAAAGGCTTGCGACTTCTAGGGGCAGCACCACAGGATCACATGGTCATGCTTGATTTATTGTACTTTGATTCAGAGACTTGCATTTTGCCACATTTTTGATGTACCATTTATTAGTTCATTGATGTCATTGTATACTTGACATGTTATTATTTTGAGGTTATATGATATGCAGTGACGTTTTAGTGATCTCTATGTGTTGATACTTTTATTATGGATGGATGCATTTATTTTATGTTCTAGGTGATTATGCCATGTTCTTTATGATTATGTTATGGATGCATGTATGGATGCCTTAAGGAGATGTTGATGTTATGCTTTTATGTGTTTATGAATGGTGCATTTATGATGATGAATGAGATGGATATGTAAAGAGATGATATGCATTGTATTTTTATAAAAAAAAATTACATGTATATATTGATGTATGGATGAATGTATGCAAAAATGATTTTATTATGGAATGCAAATGTATGATTAAATGTGTTGATATGAATGATTTAATGAATGGATGGATGGTTTATGGATTCTAGATGATAAATGAATGAATAGCTTTCTTTTTGGATTTTTCATGAGGCGAATAAATGGCCTAAATGTATGGATGATTATGCAAATGAATTAGAATGATGCTTATGTATAGATGGATGATGAATGAAAATGACATGAGATGATTTTATGTTATGCCCCTATGTGATGTTGATTATGCTCTTATGCTATGCTTTTGATACTTTTCTATGCAAATATGTGACCTAAATGCATAAATATGAAATGAATTATGATCATGAATGGATTATGATGCTATTATTGATGATGAATGCATATATGGATGGATTATGGATGAATGAAAGAATGCATTTATTATGACCTAGATGTATGATATGGATTATGAATGGTGATGGTATTTTGAAAAATGCTTCATTTTTTGGAATTTTTCATGATGCAAATATTATAATGAGTGAATGAATGAATGGTTTGTGATAGTGGGTGATATGGAGTGAAAATGTCAATGCGAATGAATGATTTTTTTGTTATGTCAAGTATACTCAATCTTGTTATGAGAGATAACATCATGTTGAGAGTTACTAGCTTGGAAAAATCTATAATGCAAATGCATAACTAAAATGAATGCAAGCCTATCTATGCAATGTTGCCATTTAATTCATTGTGCTTATTATCATCATTGAGCATTTTATTATGTTGAAAGTTGGTACAAACATCAATGGTATAATTAGACCACGATGAACTGAGTACAACTTTTGTTGAGATTTGATAATACAAGAGAACACAATCATCTAGGTATAAGTAGATCGAGATGACCCGAGCCTCACTTGTGTAAACAAACAAGAGTTAATCATGTTCTTGTGCAAATTCGAAATGTCATCAATGATACTTTGTAGAGAATGTCCCACGATAATTTGCACTGTAGTAAGGATTGACTCACAAACAACAGACAAAGAAAAATATCATTCTTGATTATAGCCCCTCTAGTTTTGTGACATCATCGAGGTACTCCTAAGAAATGATAACAACAATCAAGATACATCAATTGAACATTTGTGTTAAAAGTGATCCAACCATGATTCAGAAGATGATCGTTCAGTGATGAGTAATTTGATTTGGTCTTGATGTTTGATTATATTTGCATGATTGATTGGTTGTGTGTCGCCAAAAAAGTGTATACCTTGGCACTTTTTCACTCATTTTGGTCTTTTCCACTGGATTTTTCCTTGTTTTACCTTGATTCAGTCCTGTGAGCTTGCTATTCAACAATAACCTAACGGTGTTTTACTAAGGTGTTTTGAAGTGTTGTAACAAATGTCCTCACTTTTCTAGGACCCTTTCAACATAATTCACCTAAACAAAACCTTCTTACACCTTCCTAGTCCTTATGACATAGTGTGGTAAAGTTTTGTGATGCATTTTCACACTTATCTAAGCTTATCACCCCTAAATTAACCCTTTTCAATGCTAATTTTGTCCCCTTAATGTAATTTTAGGCCTAGTTAAAGTGTGTTTCGGGAGGCAAAGCTAATAAACATTGTTAATCATCATTAAATTCCCAACCACCACTTGGATTTTCCCAAGTGGACTAGGTCGCCACTTTGGGCGACCTAGTCTTTTTAGGCATAAAATTCAAAATTAAAATATAAAACTTGCGGGAATTTGCCCCCAAAACCCTAAGGTTGGCCTATCATAAGTCATTTTTAGGAAAATTAGGGTTTTCACATGTACAAATAAGGGTTTTCATCCTCATTTTCCCCCCAACAAGACCATTTTTCACCTTCACTCCTCTTGACAAGCACTCTAACATTCAAGTCTTCCAAAGCAAGCAAACAAGCATTAGGGTTTCACAAACAACCTCCATTGGAGCTGCTCTTGCATGTTGCAGAAATCTTCAACGAAGGATTTGGTAAGAGTTTGTATTTTCTTTTTCATTCAATCTTCCATTCCTTTCATTACATTTCATTTACATTTGATTATCAAAATGGGGTTTGACTAAGGCAAACCCCTATTCTCTAACCCTAATCATTGTCTCCTTCTTTGTATGTGTGTTTGCAAGTGTTTTTGTATGCAGGTTTGAGGTGCTTTGAAGGTGTTCTCAACCCATCAACTTCATCCAAGTCAACAAAGCCCTAGTTGAAGCTTGGAGCCCCCTTTCAGTCCGTTTTCAACCAAACCTGAACCAGAAACCTATTGGGAACTAGAGTGCAAACCAAAGGCTCCAACATCCACTTCCAGATTCTCAAAAACTCAAAAGTGGACTAGGCCACTAACAATGGAAACCTAGTCCCTACGAGGTTACCTTTTTGGGATTTTTGTGGATTCGGATACCCTTTTGGAAGAAACATTCAAATACCCTATTGGAAGAAACTTGTTCCAACAAGTTTTCTGGGGAAGAGGACTAGGTTGCCCTACTTGGCGGGAGTGTCCTGCTAATTTTAGACAATTTTTGGAAAATTTTGAGACTCCTCATCTGCTACTTCCAATACCTAGGTGCACAAGCTCTCAACCTTCCAGTTTACTTTATGTTTACATGTATTTAGGGCATATAGTTTAGATAGTTTGCATTTACTTTACATTGCTTTGTTTACACTTCATAGATTAGTTTAGTATCATTCCATTTTCAGTTTTCAGCCACACTTTACACACACATTTACAACCTCCATCGCCATCCTTCCTTTGAATGCAATCACCAAGAACATATCAGCAAAGAAGAAAAAGTGTCATTCCCAAACCAAGTGCTCTTAGGGTGAAAAACCCTAGGAGCCCAGTAAAGGGAATCCTCTTTCCCTTGTTAGTATATGTTTGTGGTGGTTTAGGTTGATTGATGTTTGATGTTCAACTTTTGATGGTTGTCACGATTGCTATTTTTGTCAAGGTTGTGTGTGTTATTTGCTTGCCTGCTGATTTAAGCTCAACGGTGATTTGCCCCTAGTGAGAACATGATTTTGCCCCTAGTGAGAACAAACCAAATTTTATTATGGATATGTACAATGATAACCAAGCCAAGATGGGACATGACCGCAACAACCAGATAGGGACATTAAGCTCATTGTATGATAGGCATGAATGCACAGTGATGGTGAAAAGAAGACAGTCAACACACACTCAAATAGACGGAGAAGTCGACTTATCACAAATAGCGCCTATTTACCAAGTTTTCACTATTTGTTTTTTATTGCACTTTTTCAACTTTTTTATGATTTTTTTGTTGTTACCAAGGTGCCTGTTTGCTAGGTTTTCATCGAGGTAATGATTTATTTTTTTCACTTTTTTTTGTATTTTTGTATTTTTCTAATTTTTTTGATTTTTTCAATTTTTTCAATTTTTATGTTGTCACCAAGATGTCTGTTTGCTAGGTTTTCAAGACTTTTTCTGCTTTTTAGGATTTTTTCAGGACTTTTAAACGTGCACTGGATGCATTATACGTAGAAATTTTTGAAATGAAGGTTGTTCATAGGTTATTCAAATAGATCCCCCTCTAGCGTAGACAACTGATATGCCCTCGATCCAAAGACTGATACCACAACAAAATGACCTAACCAATTGGGCACAAATTTTCCTTTCTTTTCTCGGTCCTACTGATTATGGGAATTTTATTTCAATAATAGATCACCTACTTGAAATGTCTGAGGTTTGACTTTGTGATTGTAACTTTTGGACATCCTCTGTTGGTATGCTTTCAGGTGATCCACTGCCAACTGACGACGTTCATCCAACAATTTTAACTCTTGTAGTCTAGACACACATAAATATTCATATGAAATGAGACCCTTCAAGGACACTCAAAGTGATGATATCTCAACCTCGATGGGAAATACTACTTCAGATCCATAGACAAGTGCATATGGTGTGGCTCCTGTGGGTGTTCGGATGCTTGTACGATAGGCCCACAAAGCAGGGTTCAATTGAACATGCCAGTCACGTCCAGCTTCGTTGACAGTTTTCTTTAAGATTTTTAGGATGGTTTTGTTTGAGGCCTCTGCTTGGCCATTACCTTGAGGGTAATATGGCATAGAAAATCAATGCTGGATATGAAACTTTTCACAGAGTTCTTGCACGTCCTAATTCTTAAAAGGTCTACCATTGTCAGTGACAATGGATTGAGGGATGCCATATCTACAAATGATGTAATTCAGGATGAATGATGATATCTTCTTGCCTATGATGGTGATTAGAGGCACGACTTCAACCCACTTCGTAAAGTACTTCGTGGCTGTGATAATGAACTTGTGTCCATTAGATGAAAATGGGTGAATTTTACCCACAAGATCCAACCCCCACTGACAAAATGGCCATGTTGATGCAAAGGGCTACAATTCTTGTGTTGGTGCATGGATAAGATTATCATGCATTTGGCATTTTTGACATGTCTTGACAAATTGGAAGGCTTCTCTCTCCATAGTCGGCCAGTAGTATCCCAAACGAAGGAGTTTCTTAGCGAGGGTTAGACCACTTGAATGAGTGTCGCAAATACCCTCATGGACTTCGCATAAAGTTGTTTCACACTCGTCACTTTCTAGACATTATAAAAGAGTTCCATCAAGACCTCGACGGTAAAGTACATCCGCTATAAGGGTATGACAAGCAACTTGGCAGATGAAGTTTCATTTTTGGTTGCGGGAAATATTGAGAGGAAGGGTATTATCTTTCAGGAAAGTGTAAATCTTCCCATAGATGGAGGTATTGGCATTGTCTAGGTGGCATATAAGTTGGGACTGAGAGTCATCGTAAGCAGGGGTAAACAGTTGTTCCACCACGAACTCATAATGACTGTGTTTTTCTAGAATTCTCAGGAAAGAAGCAATGGTAGCCATAGCATCAAAATCTTTGTTGTTTGTCTTTGGAATTTGACCAAATTTGATGTCAACAAAATATTTCTTGAAGTCATCAATCATTCTCTTATAGAGCATCATTTTTTCATCCTTTGTTTGGTAATCATCATTGACTTGATTGATGACTAGTTAAGAATCCCCATAGACCTACAAATTTTTTATTTTCCACTCTATCACTATTTTGATGCCGATGATGAGGACCTCATATTCTGCCATGTTGTTGGTGCAAGGAAACATCAGGTGATATGACTTTGGAATGGTGTGTCCTAGAGGAGTGATGAATAGAATTCCTACTCCTGATGCATGTTGAGTATATAAGGCATCAAAATATAGTTGCCACTATTGTGTTGTGACTGTTAAAACATCTGCATCTGGAAATTCGATGTGAAGAGGGTGGTCATCATGAGTTGGTGCTTCCGCTAGTTGATCGGTGATGGCTTGGTCTTTGATTGATTTTCTGTCGACATATTGGATATCAAATTCACTGAGTATCATCACCCACTTGGCCAACCTTCCTATCAGGTTTACTTTGCTAAGGAGATATTTCAATGGATCTATCTTGGCTATGAGTCTAATGGTATGAGTCAACATATAGTGTCACAATTGTTACGTAGCGAACACTACTACTAGACAAGCTTTCTCAATGGGTGTATAATTGATTTCATAACCATTTAGGGTCCTACTGATGTAATAGATTGCTCTCTCCTTTCATGTTGAATCTTCTTGTGCCAACAAAGCTCCCAATGATCAATCAGTTGTGGCGATATACAATAAGAGAGGCTTTCCTTTTGTTGGAGGTGCTAGAATAGGAGGACTCATTAGGTATTGCTTTAGTTTATTGAAAGCTTCCTCATATTTCTCATCCCACCGAAAGGAAACATTTTTGTGCAACAAGTGGGTAAAAGGATGAGTCTTGTCAGCTAGTTGTGATATGAATCTTTTGATTGACTGGAATCTGCCTTGAAGGGATCTTAACTGATTGGTGTTTTACAGAGGTGGCATCTCCATGATAGCTTTTACTTTTGTAGGATCCACTTTAATACCTTTTTTTGACACTATTTATCCCAATAGATTTGTTGATGTTACCCCAAACACACATTTCTTTGGATTCAAGCGGACGTTGAACTTCTCTAGTCGAGTGAATAGTTTGTCCAATATTTCAAAATGTCCTTCTCTAGTGTGGGATTTTTCCAACAAGTCATCCACATAGTCTTCCATGAAGGTATGCATCATGTCATGGAAGATGGTTGTTATAGATCTTTGGTATGTGGCCCTTGCATTCTTCAATCTAAAGGGCATGACGTTCCAATAGAAGGTTCCCCACGGGCAAGTGAAAGTTGTCTTATCTTGATCTTCAGGTGCTATCTTGATTTGATTATAACCGGAAAATCCATCCATTAGTGACAACATGTCGCGACCTCCTATTAAGTCTACAATAATATCAATGTTTGGCAAGGGGAAATCATCTTTTGGGCAAGCCTTGTTGAGGTCTCTGAAATATGTACAGATTCTTATGTTGTCGTCAGGTTTTGAAATAGGTACAATGTTGGATATCCACTCTGCATAGTCATTGGGTCTGATGAATCTGACATCCAATAACTTCTTTAGTTCTGCCTTCACCAATAGGGCAATGTGGGGATGCATTTTTCTCAAATTTTGCTTAACTGGCCTAATTCCTGAAGGAAGGGATAAATGATGCATGATAAGGTCTAGATCTATCCCTGGCATGTCTACATATGACTAGGTGAATTTGACTTTCCGTTCTTCAAAGAACTTGATAAAGCTTTTCCAATTCTATCAATGATTCTGCTAAATGGAGAGTTTTCACTATTTCTGCATTGTCGACATTGATGGACTGCGTTGGTTCAATCAGGAATTTAGATATTTCTTGGAATTTTTCAGGAAGAGTGTCAAATTTCTCATACTTT
The DNA here is from genome assembly GCA_007115665.2 of Sequoiadendron giganteum. Lineage (NCBI taxonomy): Eukaryota > Viridiplantae > Streptophyta > Pinopsida > Cupressales > Cupressaceae > Sequoiadendron > Sequoiadendron giganteum. The sequence continues at coordinate 17,479,822 of CM021109.1, forward strand.
GGCGCCTTGAAGAGGTTTTCACCATTGGATACGCTCTTTATTTTTATTCTTTCTTGATTTGATTCTACCATGGAATGGTTTTCACCATCAGATCTTTCTTTTGTTTCATTTATTTTGTAGCTAGGAAATTTGGCACTCCCCTATTTAGAAGCTTCATTATGATGTTCAATGGTGGAACCCATTTTAGGAGTAACAACGCAAAGGAAATTGATGATGGCCTCATCATTTGAAATGGTAGGAATATCAATAGGGTGAGTTTGGTCCCAATCTATGAGTCCAGGATGTATTAATGGTAAGGGATCATCAGATGGGTTCAGGTCAGAGGTCTTAAGGGTTCTAATAGCAACATTGTCATCAAATAATACCATGGAAAGGTCAAGGTCTATGATGTTACTCTCTTTTGAATGATCTGTCTCGTTAGGAGTTTGGTCGTCTTCACTTGAGCCATCGATATCTTGCTATCCTAATTCAAATGGTCGTAACCCTGAGCTTTGCCCCTCCTCGAGTGTGGGAGTGTACTTGTGTATCACATCAATGTCCTTATCATGGTTGGTTTCTTCTGATAGTGAATCTGACTCATATTCATTTGAATCAGTTTCATAATGATCACTGGCTTGCAACTGTAGGATTTGTTCAACAAATTTTTGCTTTTGGTCCTCCTTTGTTTCTTCACCCTTTTGATGTTCTTTATATCCTAACCCTGTTTTATCCTTTGGATTAGTTATGATAGGTTGGATAGGTTCTATGATACCTTCTTTCCTTTTTCCAATAGGCCTTGTCCATCATATCCCATTTTTTCTAGAATTGAGAATCCTTTGCCATATTTAGTGGTTTGGACATTAGCCATTGCTGCTTGAGAATCAGTTTCATCCTTGTATAACCAATTCAAAATGTCTTTGTCATCAGATTCCTTTGCCTGGGTGCTAGCTTTTATGAATCAACCATCAAAAAGTGTGATAGGTTGTGAGGTTGATTGTGAGGAGGTTGATGGTTGACCATGGGATTTCGGTGAGATTAACTATGAGAGGCAAAGGGATTTTTCAATAGAGTATTCACCTACATATTTATCCTTAACTTGGACTCTTTTTTCAAACTGTTTGGCCAAAGTATTGAGCTGGGCTTCGAGATTGATAGATGTAGAGGGGCTAGGTTCTTCCTTTTTCTCAAGTTGGTTGGACGAGGAACTTGGATGAATTATTTCATTGGAGGATGTGGCTAGCAATTTCGATGATGGATTATCTTGACTTAGATTATTGGAGGTGTCAGAGGTGGAATCAGGAGCTTCTCGATTATGAGGCACAAACACATCCTAGACAACCTTAAGGGTATTACAATGTTGAGGAATATTGGAATCAACAGGAATGGTAATTTCTTGCCCATTGCAAGGAAATTTTAGGCACTTATGGTATGTTGATGGGACAACCTGCATTTCATGGTTCCAAGGATGACCCAAGAGTATATTATAGGTTAGATATTTATCCAAAACTTGGAAAACCATATCTTTTTTAATCGGACCAACCTGAATTGGTAGTACTATCAATCCCTTTGAAGCTCTTTCCTCATCATCATATGCTTTGATGGTGATCTTTTTCCTTTCGTCTATTGCATTTTCCAAGAACCCTAGTGCATGGAAAAGATTTAAGGTACATATATTAAGACAAGCTCCTTCGTCTATTAGAACGTGCTTGACACAACTTTTATGGATTAGTGCTTCAATATGGAGTGTTGTGTTATGAGGATGGGTGAGAGATATGTCATCATTTTTCGAAAAGGATAAGCAATGAGGCACAACTAGATGTCCCACCATGACTTGGAAAGTGCAAACTTCTAAATCATTTGGTACTGTTGTATCAATTAGAGCTTTTTCTAAGATCTCCTTATGGGCGGGTGAGATTTTAAGGAGCTCCAATATTGATATTTGTGTAGGGATCTTTTGGAGCTAATCAACAATGTTATATTTATGGGATGGGGCATCAGGTGCTTTGGAAGTGCTGCCCTTCAAAACGTATTTGGTTTGGGCCCTTGTGGTCACATTTACAGGTACATTGTCTTGTTTTCCTTTGATCTTGATGACATTAATTTTATTATTTGTTGCAACCATGTCTTGTTGGGTATTATGGATTTAATCAGAGAGGATGTTGGTGTTGTTGATTGGATGGTTGGTTGCAACAGGATCTGGTCTGTTACTGATTTCAATGTCGTTTGTGTGATCTTCAATGATTGAGATATGATAGATGGTACCATCATAAACATAGTTCACACCTTTTCCTTTTCTATTTGTGTTAGAAGATTCTCCTTTATCATAATTGGGCAAAGGGTTTTTAAATACCTCATGATCGGTGTTTTCTTGGGATTCTTCAATTTGTATGACCTTATTGTCAATCAAATCTTGTATCTTGTTTTTCAATTACATGCAACTACTGGTTAGGTGACCTTTGCATCAATGAAATTCACAAAAATGGGCTTTGTTCCACCATGATGATTTAACTTTGGGTTCAAACCCTCGAGTGTCACGTAGAGTGACGAGGTTTTCCGCAATAAGTTCTTTCAATGCAGATTCATAGGATTGACCCAAAGGAGTAAATTTTTTGTAGTTGTTCGATGTTTGGTATGGTAAGGTCTTGGATGTTGTGTTGCTTTGATTGTTTTGAGTATTGCTTTGGTTGGTATTTTGGATGTTGCTTTGGTTGGTGTTTTGGGTGGTCTTTTGATTGGTGTTTGAGGTGCTTCCTGACAAATTGAAGACCGGTTTAGCATTATGCATTTCAGCTGAAGTTTCGTTGCCATTGTTCTTGTATTTCTGCCAAAAATTTGTTTTGTCGTTGTTGGATGAATTGTTTGAGTTGTTTTTGTTATAGATTTTCAAAATTCCCCTCTTGACCAAGGCTTCCTCGATTTTGATCCCATTTTCAATTAATTTTTCAAAAGTGGGAGGATATTGTAATTCAAGCCTATAAGTCATGTCATCATTTAGGTTGTCAATAAACACCTCCATCTTTTATTTTTCGGGTATGGGGTGGGGATACCTCGTGAATAACCTTCTCCACCTTTGCAAGAATACTAAAAATGATTCCTCTTTCTTTTGTTTGACATTGCAAAGTTCTTTCATTGTGATTTCATGTTGAATACTATATGAGTATTGGGTGATAAACTTGTTAACTAATTCCTCAAAATATTTGATCCCTGAGGGTAGTTGCGAGAACCATTGCATACATTGCCCTCCCAAACTGCGTGGGGATAATCTCATTAAGTAAGTGTCTTCATGGGAAAATTATAGGCTCATAGTTCTAAACTCCCTTACATGATCGATGGGATCTATTTTTTTGTTGTACTTGTCAAATTTGGGGAATTCGCAATGTTTGGCGAATGGTATCATGTTGACACTTGGATCAAAAGGGTAAGGGCATATATCTTGTATTGAATAACTCTTAGTGGCCCCAGTTTGGATGTTTTGCATTTGTTGTTGGAGGGCTTGTATTTGTTGTGTTAAAGTAGTCATAGGGTCAGTCATCTTTGTTTCCTTTCTCGTTTCAGTTGATATTTCAGTTTCTATCTTCTCAAGAGTTTTTTGCAATTTGGTGATATTAAAATCATCGAGTAATTGAACTCCTTTGTTCACTAACATCAAGAGGTATCTTTCCCCATCCTTTTCAAAAACATTTTCTAAATTTGTTGAAATTTGGGTCTTGTTGGGCTTGTTGGACATCTTCTTCATTTACCTCCTCAGTTTCAGTTGGATATTATGAAAGGGGTTTTCTTCTTGTTCAGCCATGGTATTACGGGTTTCGATTTATTTTTCTTGGATTTTTAGCTTTTGGGATCTTGTTTGGATGGGCATACAAGTGATGAGGATTTTCTAAATGTTTTTGATCAAAGTTTGGGAGTGCCAAAAGGATTGGTTAGAATCTGATTAGGCAAGCTTTATTTTGGGATGAAGGATGATAAATCCCGATGGTGAAATGCAACTGCTAAATCAGAAATGGGTTTGATGAAAAAGGCACTTTTGGATGTTTGATCAAAATTTAGATGAGAGATTTTCACTTGAAATGTTGGTTTCAACAAGATTGAGCTCTATTGTATAAATTGATTGGGACAATTAGAATATTATATTGCCGATTGTGGAATGAAAGAATGACGAATGGGTTGACTATGATTATGCCTTTGTGAAAGAGCTCTTCACTGATAATAAGCTTGTGAATATAAAGGCTCTAAAGAAAAATCATCAATGTATCCCCTATCAAAGTTGTGATACCTATGGATGAAAGTTTGATAGTCCTACAAGACCTTCCTACTTTGGTACAAGAAGCATCTTTTTTCAAAATTTTCTTATAGCCAAATTGTTTCTTTGGTTTCTTGATTCTTTTGGCAAGGGATTTCTTGATGAATGTGGTTGATTTCCAATCCCTTAACATAAAATGATTGGTGCAAATGCAACAACTTGATTTGACAAGGAAAAGATGTGGTTTGAGAGGGAATATCTAAACTAGATGTTAACTGACAGGCATAAGGTCAAACTTAGCTCTTTGTTTGAAAATTTACCAAATGCACTAAAACAGTGCCCTGATGCGCCAAAACTCGGATGCGCTATGGAATGGTACAAATGCACTATAGAAAGGTCTGAATGCACCAGAACAAGCTATGGATGTGCTATGGAAAGGTATGGATGCATTGTAGGATTCAACAAATGTGCTGAAACAATATATGATGGGATATGAGCGGAATGTGTTAGAATAGTAAATGTCTGCGCTGAAATATGCAATGTATGCGCTAAGGTAGTCAATGGATGCACTAAAATATGATAGGGATGCGCTGGGGCAGTCACTGGATGTGCTGAACTAGAAAATGTTTTTTGGTTTTTGACAGTTTGATAGATTCTTCTGGTTTTTGGTAGTGAATTTGAATTGTTTGGTTGAATTATCTTTTGAATCAATGGTTGGATATTTCAGAGTGTAGTGTTTGCTTGAATTTTGGTTTAAAACACATAGGTGAAGACACATCAAACAAACACAATCCTAGGTTGTGTAAGGCAATATTCTTTTGGATTCCACGCGGATTTTACTCCAGTTGCACTTATTCTTAGCGGGTGATTTAGAAGCTTGGCCGCATAGGCTCCCCCTTACAGTGCACTCACTTCTCGGGCCAACCAAGCTTCAAACTCCCATGAGTCTCCCATGGAAATTTTTTCACCTCTACTAAAAATCGTGAGAATGTGGATGCCTTGGCAACAAACATTGCTACACCAAAGAATAGAAAGGTAATTTTTGGCTTACTGCAACAAATGGATTTTAGTAGGGGCATTCCATTCGTGGGGGATCATCCATGCGACAAGAGACCATTGCTACCCTTCTTGTCGAAACAATCCTCATGATACTCGAACTTTCCTCGAGTAGCCACATTTATATCCCGGGTGGAAGTCACTTGGCTTTAGCGTGTTCCCAGTTGGGTCGTTCCCTCCTTTCAAAGCGAGGAGGCAGGCCCTCTAGGGTTCAAAATGCAAATAAAATTGAATCGGTCTAGATTTTTGATCGCCCAGTTAAGGGAAGAGCATACTCGCCTACCATTCCAAACACAACAAACATGGTGTAAATTTATCCTCCCTAGTTATGCTAGATTCCTAACTTAACCAAAGGAAAATGACTAGTAGATTTAACCTTGCATCCAAATTTGTTAGTAGTTTCAGTCCATTATTCTTTGGCAATATTATTTGTTTGTTCCAACAAGGTCTTTGATTGCGTGTAAGGTTCCTGCAAAACCAAAAAAACCAAAATCAGTTTCGAGAATCTGGAAAATTTGCAACAACAACTAGATGCGTCATTATAGTGACCGAATGCGCTAAAACTTAGACCAAATGCACTAAACTACTAAATGCACTAAAAGAACAACCGAATGTGCTAGAATATTAACTGAATACGCTAAACTAGAAAAGTACAAAATGAAATTTAAAACCCCCGAATGCACTGAAAGAATAACTAGATGCGCCAAAATAGCAACCCGATGCGTCGAAACAGAAGCCAGATGCGCTGGAAGAACCGCTAGATGTGCCAAAACAGGAATTCAAATGCATTGAAATAGAAATCGGATGCGTTGGAGAAAAAAAAATGTATGTGCCATTCCATAATATTTGACGAAACCTGCGAAGAAAAACTCAACAAAAAAGTAGATTAAAAAGGGGCTAGGCCCCACGGTGGGCACCAATTTATGTGTGCGATTAAAATATGTGTATCAAAATGATAAAAAAACACACACATCCATGTAATGTATTACATAAAAGGAATCTAAATAGCAGAATTGAAAGCTACAACTATCCTCTTAATTCATTCCATGGTTCTCTAGTCTTAAGGACCTCCAAGATTCATGCTCTCAGATCTTATTAATGTTGCACATGAATCTGCAAAGATGATAACTTAAGAGATGAGATGTTATTATGCAATCTACATGCCTATATTTTTGTATTTTCGATATTTGATGTTTGAATGCTAAATGATCCTATGATGAGGTGTTGTTAAAATCAAAATGGTGCTAAGACTAATGATGCTATTCTAATGGAAATGCTACATGAAAGATGCAATAACTAAACTATTCAAATTGAAATTGCCATAATAACTCTAAATGAAACTAAGATGCAAAACTAACTACAATGCTTCTCCAAATGCTCTCAAATTGCACTAAGAATTTTGCAGCATGATTTTGTGATCTAAATCCTTATTGAAAAGTTGTAGAAATGTGGTCTATTTATAGATTTTTCAAGGCTCAAGATGATGTGGCAACGATGGACGGTCGAGATTGTGATTCTGCAACATCAACGGTGGAGCACGAGGAGGTTGGAGAGAATCAGGGAGATGGTTCCCTTTAATAAAACACTTTTCCAAGTGTTAAAGAGAATCAAAGAGAAGGAGAAGCCATGTGTCCAAATTGGTTGCAAGTTTGTTGATGATAATTCATATTTTTTTAATTTAGAAAATTCAATTTCATGTGACACATGGTGAGGTGGCAGGCAAGTTGGAGGTGGTTAGAAGAAATATGGAGATGTGATAATTTGAATTTAAAAATTCAAATTTAAATAGAAGAGGGAAATCAATTAAAATAACAAATTATTTTAATTTGTCCATTTAATTAATTTAGGAAGAAAGTGATTTTGGAAAAGAATAATTAAGGTAATGAACCATATAGATAAATTTATCAATTTATTTATAATAGTAGAGGAATTAGAAATTATTAATTAAATAACAACTATTTAATTAATTTATCCTTCGGACCATTTTTACGTGTATACATGTATTAATATATTATATATTAATATATATATATATACAACAAGGGTGTCGCCACGACCTAGCCTAGCGACCCAATGACCCATATCTTGGGTACCAGGGGCGAGCTAGGGCAAGACTAGTCCCCCACGGGTGAGATCCGCCGCTCGCAAGAATTCCCACCTCTTAAACCCGGGAGCAGAATTGAACCTGAGACCAATGGGGAGCAAACCCACTGCCCAAGCCAACTTTGCTACTTGTGCAGACTTAAAATGTTTGTGGCAAAGTCCATTCCTATACACCAGGTCATCGGAGCAGGAACTGACACACTATTTACTTACCCACACCTTACCCACTACGAAGCGGAGTCGAACCTATGACCTCGAGGAATGCAAACCCCAAGCCCCAGCCAAATTCGCTACAAGTGGTGGCTATATATTAATATATTATATATTACTATAATATTAATATACATTATATATTAATATAACAAATATATATCATAACAAATAATAATTCTTAAAATTAAAGTAAATGGATATTCGTTATGAATGGATATCTATTTTATTTGTTATAGGTTATAATGATAGAAGCATCAATATATATTAATATATATTAGTATTATATTAATATATACTATATATTATAACATAAGTAAACGAATATTTGTTTGCTAAGTTATATAAAAACCAAAAATGGGACCATTTTGAGTATTTCAATGGTCCCTACATTCTTTTTGTCGCGCAATTCTCGTGAATACTATCTATATTAGACAAAATTCTACTTTTGGAAGATTCTCTTACACTTTTTTTATAATTATAATCATTTGTGTGTGTTTTTTTGTTTGTGCAATGGGGAGCGACAATCGCCGTAAGAGAAAAGATAAAAAGAAACTAACATCAGATGAAATTGAAGCATATAAAGCATAGAATAGAGAAAGTCATAGGAAAAGAAGACAAGGTATGAAAAATATTCAAATTGAAGCTTCTTCTGCACCGTTAAATGTTAACTCAAGTGAAGGTGAAATAGAAATTGAAAATACTAAACATCATATTGAATTTGAAAATGAAAAAATTAAAATTGAAAATGAAAATGTGAACAACATTAAGAATGAAAATGTTGTTGAAAATGAAATTGATTTTGAAAATGAAAATGTTGTTGAAAATTAAATTGTTATTGAAAATTAAAATGTTGTTGAAAATGTTGAAATTATTAAAAATAGTGAGAATGAAAATGTTAATAACATTGAATTTGAAAATGAAAATGTTGAAAATAAATCTTATGTAACACCTAATTACAAGAGAACCC
>CM021109.1:17488479-17565826 GCA_007115665.2 Sequoiadendron giganteum
GAAAATGTTGATAACATTGAAAATATTGAAAATGAACCTTATGTAACCCCTATTTACAAAATAAACCCTGAATGGTTGGTTGAAATAGATGAGAACATAATTGATAATCTTCAAGGAAAAAGGTCACAACGAACAGTGTGTTTGTGGGATACGAAAAAATGTTCAATGAATTCTTCTCTGATAAGACATTAACCGAACAATGCCAACTTTTTGTGCAATTACTTAAGATTTATAAAATGAGACCATTATTTCAAGATTCATCTTGCAAAAAGCCGAAAAAAAATAGTCTTATTGTGAAAAATCTTTTTAATGCTCTAACCTCTATTGGAAAGACTAGTAAAGAAAAAAATAAAAGGGTTGCTTGAAGAGTGATCACAACCTCCCTAGTAAGCCATCATTTGTGAAATGTTCGTTTAATGAGACAAACTTGTATTGATTTTGAATTAAATCATAAAAAATTGAATAGAGCACTCTCAAGAAGAGGAAGACTTGATAGCGATATTGAAAATGATATGTGGGATTTTAGTGGGAGGCTTCCACGTGCTGATAAAAGCTAACTGATAATGTAAAGATGCAAATTGAACAATATTGGAATTCTCACTCTAGAGTATCACCGAATGTAAAGTATGTTTTAAAGTTATGAATTGGTAATCGAGATCGTACACTGCATCCTAAACATTTTTTGGAATGTAGCCAAATAATTTTGTACAATTTTTTTTCTCAAGAACATCCACATTTACAAATATCACAAAGGGCTTTTGAGTCTTGCAAGCCATTTTATTGTGTTCCTATGAAGGTTCATAATACATGTTGTTGTAAATACCATGTTGAGTTTTCAATGTATCATGAATTGGTATGCCATATTCATTCTACTATGCATACTAATGAAATGTTGTAGGAGTGTCATGCAATGCAACTTCCCAAGTCATCCAGGGAGTTGTTAGATTCATTTTATGCATTAGAGGTGATGGTTTCTTATTTTATAGAAATGATTGTTTAAATGGAATGTGTTTGCAATGTGGTGGTTTATCGAAGTTTGTAACAAGCTTTCATGAGGGTAGCGATCATGATTTTGGTAACAAAATTGTTGAGAAAAACAAGTATGAGACGGTCAAATACACATTGAAGAATGGAGGTGAGGGTTCTAGATGCGAGTTGGTTGCAAGAGAGGTAAGTATTGCTGATTTTATTTCAGATTTTAAGAAAAATATTTTCTATAAGTATGCAAGGCATAACCATAGGTTGTAGTGGTTGGATCGACAATTCATGATGTGTAAGGACTCTTTCCCCATTGGAACTATTGTATATGTCATTGATTTTGCTGAGAATTACACATTTCAACCACAAAATGAAGTTCAATCACAAATTATAATTCTATTCAAATTGTTATTTTTGTCCACATAATGTATCAGCATGCCCCTGATAGTATAGAAGAGGATAGGAAGATAATCAGGGAGTACCATTTTTACATGAGTGATGATAGATCTCATTCATCTGAGTTTGTACAACATTGTTTTGAATTTTTTTTTGAGTTCTTGCAGGAAAAAGGAATTGCAATGGGTCAACATATGATTTGGTCAGATAATTGCATAGGGAAATTCAAGAATGCTCAAATGTTTTATTGGTTGAGAAAGATGTATATAGAGAGGGGTGTACCACAGATTTAGAGTTTTTCGAAGCAGGGCATGGAAAAGGTGAGCATGACGGTGCAAGTGCACATGTGAAGAGAGCTTTGGTTAAGGAACAAATGAAGATTAGATGTGGTGCAACATTCAATGATGCACTTTCTATTGTGGATTGGTGTACTTATGCACTATCATGAGGAGGGACACTTGATTCACAAGTGTGTAGGTTATTTTGGTTGATTGAGGAAGGCACAATGGGAGAAAAAATGGAATGTCAACAATTAGAGATTCTTCAAAGATGCATTCATTTCGAAGCTCAAATGCGAGTGCATGGATGATATGGACATGAGAGATGGCTTGTTTTTGTCAAAATTGTATTTAGTGTGATTGGGATCAATGCGAGTCAAGTGAGTGGGTAGATACATGGATTCCACAATACCTAACTCCTTTATCTATAGCGTAATCTTGATTAGAAGATGTAATGGAAAGTTCACTTGACTACGATCATCTTTTAGATCTTATACAACTAGGACATGTCTATGCTATTGTAGCATTGCAGGGGAATAAAGAGGGATCAAACTATTGGTTGGAATGATGTGTATAGGGAAAGAAAAAGATAACACAATCGATGAAAGATGATGATGGGTTCATGTATCCTATAGGTTTAGTTGTTCTTTCTCGAACTTCATTGCATTACCATTTCATCATCATTTAGGTTGTTTAAAATAATATAGAGTTGTTATTCTAAGCATCTATGAAAGTTTGCATAACCATTTCATCATCATTTAGGTTCTTTAGCATAATATAGATTTGTTATTCTAAGTATATTTAGATGTTGATAAAAAACTTATGATCATACAAGTTTAGTTGTTGTTTCCAAAACTTGGCTGGGAACATATATGATTAGAAAGAACAACATACCTGCATTTGAAGACTATGAGAAACACAAAACCATTCTCATGTATTCGTACCTTGTTATAGAAACAAATGTTAAGTTATTGAGACATCATGTTAGACCAAAAACAAAGGAAATGTGGACAATTAGTAGTGTTGATCATGAAGCATTATTGGAAACTTTGAAGGTAAGAGATGACCCTTCCAGGCACACTTGAGTAGCGGATAATTTGTTGTATGGGACAGGCATGATATTGTTCATCACATTTTGATATTGTTTATTTGCTAAGATTCATTATTTAGGTTTTTTAGAATAATATAGATTTGTTATTCTAATCATTTTTTCTAGTTTGCATTACCAATTCATCATCATTTAGGTTGTTTAGAATAATATAGATTTGTTAGTCTAATCATTTTTTCTATTGTGACCATATAGATTTTTCATTCGAAGTATATTGTGATGTTCTTGGCACAATTGATCATGGAGCTGCTGCAATAATAGCCAACTCTGATCCTTTGATAGAGGTATGCGAAAGATTAGAATAATATAGATTTGTTATTCTAAGCATCTTTTCTAGTTTGCATTACTAATTCATCATCATTTAGGTTGTTTAGAATAATATACATTTGTTAGTCTAAGAGTATTTTCTATTGTGACCATATGGATTTGTCACTCGAAGTATATTGCGATGTTCTTGGCATGATTGATCATGGAGCTGCTGCAACAATAGTCATCTCTGATCCTTTGGCAAAGGTATGCAATAGATTAGAAAAATATAGATTTATTATTCTAAGAATCTTTTCTAGTTTGCATTACCATTCCATCATCATTTAGGTTGTTTAGAATAATAGATTTGTTATTCTAAACATCTTTTCTATTTTTCATTACCATTTCATCATCATTTAGGTTGTTTAAAATAACATAGATTTGTTATTCTAAAAATATTTTCTATTGTATGTAGTTTAACTGCTACCTTGATGGTTTGTACAGGTGCTTGTCACTCCAGAACGTCAATGTGCTATTGTTGTGGAAGAGTGTGTCGACTGCAAAGGCAATGCATGATCTATTTCCTTCCCCTACTAGGAAATGACTATGTATTAGGGTCGTTTGTTGTATGCCTACGTGAAATTTTATAAATCTTATATTTGATAGCAATTATTGAATGATAATATAATGCATATTGTATATAATTTACATGTATTCAAGTGTATACTTTACAACTTATGTGTATACTTTGTCTCTTATGAGTATTCCAATGTATACTTTATACCCTACGTGTTTTCATGTGTATACTTTGTATTCATGTGTGTAGTTTATGACTTAAGTGTATTTGAGTAAATGATTCACTTATTCACTTACTCATGAGGAGCAAAATGAACCCTAAACCCCTTTGCACCTTTACACTGCATCCATCTGACCCTTTTTCCATCAACTGAAAACTCAACACCATAGATAAACGCCTTAGAGATATCAAAAATCAAGAGAAGTTAATGTAGAGGGGATCTACGTGGTCTCGTAGACTTAGACAAATTATTTCTAAGTGACACAATTTATGAGTAATAGCTCATCAAAGATTGCTCCCTTTTAACACTTTGGACTCTTAAAGGAAACCACTGGTCCAATGTAGCTCAGAGTGATTCAGCATGTTTGGGTGCAAAATATGACCATTCCTAGTGTAAACGTACCCATCCATATGTGTTGGAATAGTTTATTTGGTCATACAAGTTGCAAAGTGGTGTTGCAAAACAAAAGTTGCACCACTTTGCAACTTTACACTGCTTGCATTTGATAACTTTTTCCTCAACTAAAAACTCATCACCACGAGAAAATGCCTCTAAGATAGCAAAAACTAGGATAGATTATTGTAGAGGGTCCCAACATGATCTCGTAGCCTCAAATGGAGAGTTTGTAAGCGTCACGGTTCTCGAGTAATAGCCCGTCAAAGGTTGCTGCCTTTTAGCACTTTGGATTCTTAAGGGAAATCGTTGGTCCACTGTAGCTCAGAGTGGTTTAACGTGTTTGGGTGTAAAAGAGGACCATGCCTAGCATAAACCTACCCATCCGAACATGTTGGAATAGTTCGTTTGGTCATATGAGTTGTAGAACGAAAGTTGCACCACTTTGCAACTTTACTCTGCTTGCATCTGACAACTTTTTCCTCAACTAAAAACTCGTCACCACAAGAAAATGCCTCCAAAATAGAAAAAATGAGAGAGATTATTGTAGAGGGTCCCAACATGATCCCATAGCATCAAACGAAAAGTTTGTAAGCATAACGATTTCTGAGTAATAGCCCATCAAAAATTATTGTCTTTTAGCACTTTGGACTCAAGGGAAATCGCCGATCCAATGTAGTTCGGAGTGGTTCGACGTGTTTGGGTGCAAAAGAGGACCATGCCTAGTGTAAAATTACCCATATGGACGTGTTGGAACAATTTTTTTGGTCGTACAAGTTGCAGAATGAAAGTTGCACCACTTTGCAACTTTACACTGCTTGCATCTGACAACTTTTTCCTCAAAAGAAAACTTGCCACCACAGAAAAATGCCTCTGAGATAGAAAAAACCAAGAGAGGTTATTGAAGAGGGTCCCAACATGATCCCGTAGCCTTAGACAAAGAGTCTATAAGTGTCATGGTTTTTGAATAATAACCTGTCAAAGATTGTTGCCTTTTAACACTTTAGACTCTTAAGGGAAATCACTAATACAATGTAACTCAGAGTGATTCAATGTGTTTGGGTGCAAAAGAGGACCATGCCTAATGTAAAATACCCATTTGGACGTGTTGGAACAGTTCGTTTGGTTGTACGAGTTGCATAACGAAAGTTGCACCACTTTGCAACTTTACATTGCTTGCATTTGATAACTTTTTCCTCAACTAAAACCTTGTCATGACGGGAAAATGCCTCTAAGATAGAAAAAAAATAAGAGAGGTTATTGAAGAGGGTCCCAACATGATCTCGTAGCCTCAAACGAATATTCTATAAGCATCACGGTTTTTGAGTAATAGCCCATCAAAGATTGTTGTCTTTTAGCACTTTGGACTCTTAAGGGAAATCACCGGTCTAATGTAGCTCAAAGTGATTCAACATGTTTGGGTGTAAAAAAGGACCATTCCTAGCATAAATGTACCCATCGAATGTGTTGGAACAGTCTGTTTGGTCGTAAAAGTTGCAAAATGAAAGTTGCACCACTTTGCAACTTTACACTACTTGCATTTGATAACTTTTTCCTGAACTAAAAACTCGTCACCATAGAAAAAAACCTCTGAAATAGCAAAAAATAAGAGAGGTTATTGAAGAGGGTCCCAACACGATCTTGTATCCTTAGACAAAGAGTTTTTAACGACACACATTGGAACTGTTTTTAGAGCAGACTAACCTTTTGTTCATTGACGATAAAATCTTCTTTTTATCTTTTCATTCCTTTTGTAAGTGGTTAATTTTAGTCTTTAGTTGTTTTGCTTCAATTTCAATGCTTAGGAAAACAAGATCCCTTTGTTTGATAGAGTTTTCAACGCTTAGGACAACAACTTCATTTGTTTAAATCCACCTTAACCATGATCTCTCACTTTCTTTTCCTGCATAAATTCTTACCAAACACAAAACCTCAATTGCGTTAGGTTGAATGGCATATATGAAAACAATTGCGATATAAAAAGTTTGGTGTGGGTCAAGGTTGATCAACATATATGAAAATATCATATCAGTGTTATTGCTTTTGTGTGAAGTGTGCATTATGAATAGTGTGCATCAAGCCCATATACTATGCCTAGTTTTCCTATTGATGCATTTTGGTTAGCAACATTCATTGTTGTGCATTATGATAATACAAATTGCATGTCGAAGGTCAAATAACATGCATGTCATGGAGTTGTATTTGGTTTGTTTAATGGTAGTATCACACTCATTTGGTTTGTTTAATGGTTTCATCATGGTTGAGTGATGTCTCGATTGTTGATCATGATTATTGTATGGATTTCACATGAACAATCTAATGAAGATGTATCTTGTTCAGTTATAAGGACTTTGTTTGAAGGTTGCATCAAACCCCTATGGTTGAAAGATAGTGATTCTTATTCAAGATGATTTTATAACTTTTACATGGTATTAAGCTTGAATGAACATTGAGTGACATTTATTTTTATCAAGATGATTATATTAATTTTGAATGAACACTGTAACATGACATATATTTCATTAAGTTGTATCCATTTGTTTGAAGTTTTTAATCAATCAAAAGAATGAATGTCATAAGGCCGTTGTCACAAGCTGCTCTTTTCATCTTTTTTGCCTTGTTTATGAGACCACAATTCTTTGAGGCATATTTTCAAACAGTTCTTATCAACTAATATTATACAATGCTTCTCATACCATTTTTCATTAGTTTTAATTTTTGAAATAAAAATCAGTTGCCCACTTCATTATAGGAGTTCAGAAAACAAACTAATGTCAAATGTAAATGCATTCAATAAAGCTTGAAATCATGTGTATTCTCAAATTGAGTGTTTGATAAAAATGTTTTGGTAGACATGTATGGAAAATGTGGTACAATAAAAAAGGCAGTGAATTGTTTGAAAAAACTCCTCAAAGAAATGTGGTCTCATGGAATGTAATGTATGTGAACCTTAATATGAATGAACTCTAACATAGATGGATTACCAATTGTAATTCATAAGTTCTATTAAAATGAAAATTCGTTAATCTATAACATACATTATCGATCATAAACCATTCTAAGATAATTATACATTCCATTTTGAAAATTCAAAGTAGAAAGACATGCACACGAGGAACAAATTAGATTGAATATTAATTCTTATATATCAAAATGTAGAATAATTGTGTTTGTGCATATACAAATTTGGCATATATGCCCAATCAAACCAAGTTTTACAAATTGTGTCATATATGCCATCTCAAGATCTATCAAACCCTAAGTACATATCAATCTATATCATATCCTAATCCTGTGTTGGACCATCAAAATCGAGCCTCTTCGAAGAACTTAATTGCTCTGAAGCTTCCTGCATAATACCAATTCAAACCACAAACTATATTAATTATGTGAATGACTGACAAGATAGACTAGTAAATAGAAACTTATATACTATCATTTATAAATTATGAATTTAACATCGAAATCACTATACGTGTACTATATTATATCAATAATATGCAATTTTTGTTTACCTCAAGTCTTACTCTCTTTTCTGTAAGATGGTCTACATATGATTGTCCCTTAGGATGATCAGGAGTCCTTGTATAAAGAAATGGTCCCACACTGGTCACAGTGCTGAGTCAAACAGAGGATTATAGTAGGTAAAATAAAAAATGATACAAATTAACATATAATTGGTGATAAATAATAATATTTACTAAAAATATATCTTCTCCTATCTAAATGTAAATATCTGTAATATAAAATAAACACATACTTGCTATGATGCTACAACACTAGATGGGCTCATAGTGGATGAAACAACTAAGATGGTTTCCGATATAAAAAATGACAAGAATGTAACACAATTTAAATGCACATGCACATATAATCATAATGTCGAGAATAAAAAAATACCTATTGTACAACTTCATCCAATGGGTCAAACCCAGTCAACAAGGATGTATAAGAACTAGGTTGCTGCATAAAAAGACAAAATTACATTAAACTATCAATCTATATAATACATGTATTTAAACATAATAAATTTCAAAAATTAACGTCTAAAATAACAATTTAAATAATACTGTATACTGATTCTCTAGGGAAAATGAAATGGTTGTCTACATAGCCTCCTGCACTTGCAAAATATGCTCCTTTGTCAGCACTTGTTAAATATTCCAGCACATAAACATATATTAGTACAAATATCTCTCATAAAATATGAAAGAATTTAGATAAGACACACTATGAAATTACTTTAAGTCTTATCGATGCTCCCATTTCATCCTTGGCAGTCGATGTCTCTCCTACAAATGGTCCACTCTGTGCTCTATCAACTCCTACATTTGACATATCATGGACCTCATAGTTGGATGTGTCTATGGGAGCCTCAGTGGACCATCAGAGAGGACCCAAACATAAATTGTTGCATGTCATGCAGTAATGAGGCACACAGATATGTCTCGAAGAGGACGGTGTACCAGTGGGAGCTGATGCAGCAGGTGCACCACCATCATGCTGGGATATATCAGGTGCATCACCATCGTGATGGGATGCACCGTCAAATGGTTGCACAACATGATGGCTCTGCATGACCAAATGATCAATCAATGGATGTAAAGCATAAATGCTCTGAGTCCCTGCATCTAAAGCAATCTCAGGGTAGGGTAGTGGAGTCAGGGCAACAATAGGCAGAGGAGGACGAATTGGGGTGACTCGGTGTGCTCTAGGTCTATCTTGTGGCATCCCTCTACCAACACCCTAAAAATCTCGCATGTCAAAGTAATTGACATGCCTCCATAGGAAAAGCTCAGCATATAATTTTTAGAGAAAATGTTGAGGCACATCAAGATTGTTGTTGGGTGGTTTATCAAAAACCATCCACTAACATCTCTACAAATTATCTAATATGCCTCTATGGGTGCACCATTTAATCAAAATTTTTGGCTTTTGCACATTAGCGGGCTCTCCTATTTTGTGATCGATGAATAATTGAGCTAATTGGGCTTTTTCAATATCAAGTGCCCTCACCTCATCATATGATAAACCCGCCGACATAAAATTTCCTTTGTTCCTCTTGCCACTGTGCAAATCTATTGCGTTGAGTTGCCAAAGTTTCAACATTTGAAATGATTGTTTCCAAAGTGTTTTTCATGTCTAATAGCTCAGTGAGTGTCTCATAGATTCGACATACATTTCTTAATTGATCTAAATTTCTATGAATAGATTCATGTATTGTTGGCACATTTTGGTTTGGAAATAACGGTTGCGGTGAAGGAGGATTTAGAGGGTTTTCATCTTGTGTGGGGTTAGGGTTTTCATGTTGAGCCATTTTAAGCTTGTTAATTGATATATTTTTTTCAAAATTAGCAATGATTTCAATGCAATAAAAAACCTATCAAATACCCTACTTTTTACTAAAATTCACAAAAGAATAAATGCAAAAACAATATAAATTGAAGAAAAACATAAAAAATCCAAAAATACCTTTCAAATTCAATTAATTTGAGAAATATGATTCACCTGGGAACGAATATCTGAGTTGCGCAATAGAGAGCCCGTGTGCAGTCAGCTAAAAATGAGCTCTTAGATTTTTGTTTTTAAATATCCATTTTGAAATGGATATCCGTTTCCTTTATGTACTTTTTTTAATATATGGTTGGCTCTGGGACCCGACCATATATTTATTGATGACATTTTTTTCAAATGTATATTATAATATAAAATTATATTATATATTATGTTATAATATAATATACATTATATTATGTATAATATATAATATAATATAATATAATATATAATATATAATATAATATAATATAATATATAATATATAATATAATATAATATAATATAATATAATATAATATATAATATAATATAATATAATATTATATTATTTAATCATATACTATAATAAATTTAATTTTATATTTAATATATTATAATATTATATTATATAAATATTATAATATTATATAATATTTAATACTATATAAATATTATAATATATTAAATATATTAAATATATTATTATATAATATTAAATTAAAAAACATTATAATTTAATATCCAATATGATGAATATATTAAAAAATATTATTATAAATATTAAAAAATTATTATAATATATAAAATAAAAATATTGGTTGGCCCCGGACCTGAAGAAATTAAAAAAATTGACCTAAACAAAACAAATATCTGTTTAGAAATGGATATTCGTTTCAGTCTGGTATTAGGTTTGACACTATGTACTTTCCACCCAAGCCTACAAAAAATCAAAGCGGAATTTTGCATTTTTGGGGCGAGTTAAAAATGCATTTTTTTTCACATCACCACTTTTTGGACCCTCATGATCTTGTACAGACCCTAATGTACATTGGTGCTTCATTGCTTTATTCTTCTAGGGCTAAATACCTTAAGCAATCCTTCAAACAATAGCATTATGTTACACCCATTACTCACTTATGTGATCTTTTAACTTGAGCACTCTTCCTATATGTCCTAATGATCATATTTCTCTCTTTTTCTCACTATTCATGTGTCTTGTGCATTTTCACAACCTACCTTACATGCTTGTTGAATATAGGGTGAATGATAAAGAAAATATTAAAAGATTTTCAATCTAATTAAATATGTAATTAAACCATAAAGATTAATGACATAATGGAGAAGTGAACATAACTATTCAAAACATATGAACACCAAATATGTGTGGAGAAAACATTGCAAGAAAAAACACCACCAAAAATATTCAAGCTTGTATTAATCAAAGTAAAAAAGTACATCAGTATATGCTTATCACTTTGACTAATACTAATCTAGCAATATAAGAGTACCCACAAAAGAACCTTACAAACTTCTACCTTATGTATCCATTATCTAGAAACATTAGAAATTGTTAGAAACCAAGATCAGACATGCAAACCAAAAGGCCTTCCACAAAAGATAAAAACAATAAAAAAATAGAGCTTTGCATGAAGATGTGCAAATTGATATTATTCAGAATTGAGAAATTACAATGAGATGAATTGCTTTATAAAAACAATATATGCATAACCCCAATGTTGACCTGAAAACAACTCAACTAAATAAATCTTACTTATTAATTAAGTAAACCAATTATTACCTAAGTAAAACTTAAGTAAACTTAATAAAGTGTAATTAAATAATTAATTACACCAACAGAAATAAGTGGTCCCAACACTATGAGTCAAAAACATAAACCATAGTAAAAATCCACAAGCACATGGTCATGATCAACATCCTAGATTAGAAAGTAACTCCTCTTACACCTTTTTACATATCATAGATTGTGTCATAACAAGATCACAAATTCTTTATCATCTAAATGCTTAAATATGAGTAATTAAGACATAAAACTTACAAGGTGAATGGTACACCTAATCCTAACATCCTCCCACTTAACATTCACATTGCAAAGACACAATAAGAAACTAAAAAATGATGAGTCAAGAGCTGGAAGAGGAAAGGCACATGGCCTAGATCTACACCAACAAAACTTATATGTGATTATTGGCTTAGTGAAAAAATCCACAATATTAACCAAAGTGTCATCCTTCTATATTGTGACTCTAGCACCTACAACCATCTTATGGACAAAGTGATAATGAACATCTTATTCCTACCACCATGGTACATTAGGTTACGTGTCTTATTGTGCTGCTTGGTTTTGGATTCAAATTTTGATTCAGATATTAATGACATTTTGTATTGCCACTAATGTGCCCAACTATCTCTTGTGGGATGTGTACGTTGTAACTTGTTTGTTTGAAATCTAGCAATGTTTCTTCTTTACTATTTTCAATATATGTATGTATGTATGTATGTATGTATATGTAAGTATGTATGTATATATGTATATATATATGTATGCATATATATATACATATACATATACATATATATTATTATATAATATATGTATGTACATCCATACTATATATATAGTATGGGTGTGTATACATATGCATACATATATACATATATAATACATATTATATATATACATATATATACATATTACATATACACACACACACACACACACACACACACACACACACACACACATATATATATATAATTAGTGATTTTATTCCTAAAATATTTTGATATTATGTTGATTTATTCGATGGTTGATATTTCAAATAAGTGTGTGGGAACAAGTTTTTCCCATCGGTGGTTAATTGAAGACTACTTGACTTGGGTAAATGAGTCTAGTTGTATTTCCATGTCTCACTCAATTTGAGTTATGAGATGATTCTTTATCCAACCCTGTAAAACCAAGATCTAAATTGATGTTAATTCTAGATCCTTATGTTATAATTAAACTCTTATAAAGCATGTGGTCACTTTTCATGTGTTTAGTTAGCTCTTCTAATACTTAGATTTAATTAGTTTTTCAAATACTAATTAGTTTATCCCTCAATTGCAAATCTGCATAAGCATATTTATTTCCTTAGGTAGGGACTCTGGCTCTTTCAGAGCTCTTGTTTCTTAAAGAAATTAAGTATTATTTGATTACGAAATATTTTTAAAACTAAAGCAATGCAAATGAAAAAAAATTGTCATCAAATTATTGACAACAAACACTACAAATGAAAATAGAATGTTCCCATCTAGTTGTCAAATCAATATTTATCTGGATTTTATGTGATAAGTGAGAATTTGGAGGCTTTTACCTAGAGGTTTTATCATTACACGACAACTGGTTTACCATTAAATGATATCTAAAACTAGTTTTCCAGTGACTCAACAATGGTTTGGAGGTGTGGGACTTGTTTCAGGCAACCTATCGGCTAATAAGGAAATACAGGGGAGAGGATCTAGTAGTTGAGCAACCTAATTTCACATTTCTCAAAATCCTATTTGGAAATTTCAAATCACTCCTAATGTTTTAGAGCAACTTACTTGGCAAGTCCCCTACTGAAATGAGATGAAAGATTTTAATTACGTCCACGAGGCCACAACAGCCTATGGGACCCAGGAACAACACAGGACCGCCACCAAAAAAGGGGGGGACCCTAAGCAATTTGAGTTCTTCGCTCGAGGTCAACCCTACGCCGGTGAATTTTGATGTAGTTTGCTGATTTGGCCAACCTTTCCTCCTCAAAAAAGGTATTTAAATTATCAACTTGTAAGGTGTCTGCATAGCTGGCCCGAATATCATTATACGCTGAGCACTCCATAACAAAATGCCATTCGGTCTCCACCAATCCCATGTCGCAAAATCGACATATTCTTTCTTCCCATTCTTCTTTAGGAACCAACCATCTGCCCATTTCACATCTAAGATGATGTGAGCTAGTTCGGAGTTGAGCTATCAACATCTTTGCTCTCCATTTAATATTCGCTCCTATATAGGCCTTTTCTTCATGGTCCCCCTTGGGGTTAAATTCTTTGATATAGTAGTCTTTCTTTCGTCCTGATTGTTTTGTCCATATAGCATTTTTGAATTTTTGTTTCACATATTTTTTTATTTCTTCATTTGTACTTGGACAATCTTGCATTTTCACACCCCACTTTTCCAGCCACTTTTTGTTTTGTTTCATCCGGGTATTCTTTCTTCTATCCAGCTTCTCTTCTACAATTAGTTTAGGCCAACGGTGGTTCTCCATGTTTTGCACCTTTTGCAGGTAACTTAGTAACCTGATCATCGCGAAAGCCTCCAAGGGGAAGGTACCTATCTCCGCTTATAAAATCTCATAACGTATTGCAGTTTTGAGCTTAAGGCTGCTAACAATGAGATGCTTTTGAATTCTTTCCACTTGCCTCCATTTCTGATCTAACATGCTGCTGCCCCAAATTTCACACCCATATAAAATCACCGGGGTCACAAGTAATCCAAACAACATCCTCTTGGTTTTCCAATCCCATAATTCATCATTTCTACATCTATTATGTAGAGAGTAAAGCGTTTTCCAACCCCCTTGGATCCTTTTTGCTCTACAAGTTTCCCAACTGAGCTTGTGGTGAAATTCTAGCCCCAGGTATTTGTATTCATCAACAATTTCCAATGGATTGCCTTCGAAGATAAAGCTAATTTGCTATTTTTTCCTTCGTAAAGAGAAGATCATTATTTTAGTTTTACTAGTGTTCACTTGCATCCCAACTTCTTGACAAAAGGATTCAAGGGCTTTAAAATGTTTTATGAGTTCATGTGCTGATTTAGCGATCAAAATAAGATCATCGACATACAAGAGCAATTTTATAACATAATTGACCAATTGAATACCTTCCCCACCCCCATTGTCTAACCACTCTTCCAGCTTGTCAATGTAAAGCCCAAATAGCGTTGGGGGAAGTGGGCACCCTTGCTTGACCCCAATGTCGTTGCCAAAGCACTCGGACATACCTTCTTTTGTTTTGATTTTAGCTTTTACCTATTCATACAACCTATGAACAACCACCCTAAGCACCTTCGGAACTCCCAGTTCCTCCATTCTAATCCACAACTTGTCCCGTGGCACAGTGTCACTTTTTTAAAGTCAACAAAGCAGCAAAAGGCCTCCTCCCCTTGCACGTTCCATATTTTTTCAATCATAAATCTGAGAGTAATACCATGATCAATAGTGGAGTGTTTTGGTCTAAAACCAGCTTGCCCCTTTGCTCTTTTGCCCTCTTTCTCGGCCCAACAACTAATTCTGCGCTCAATCATGCTTTTGAAAAGTTTTCCAAGAAGTGGATTAATCATAATAGTGCGGTAGTTTGATGGGTTATTTATGTCCCCACTTTTGTATAAGGGAATAACAACGCTAGTCGTCCACCCTTCCGGAAAGCTCTCTTGAATAACCTTGTTGAAGATGCCCTTGATGCAAGGTGCAAGGACCTCAATGCCCCATTTTAAGAATTCAGCTTGCAGCCCATCAATATCTTGCGCTTTTCCCCCAACCAACCTTTTTATGCCTTGATTGATGTCATCGACGGTGAAAAGTTCAGTGGTAGCCTTGATTGTAGTAGGTCTATGTTTATCTTGTTCCCACTCATACAATACCTTTGCATATTCCAGCCATTGAGAGCTTGTGATATTGTTTTCCACTTGTTTTCTTTTTTGTTGTAGCTCCTTCCAAAATTTCTTGGGGTTGTTCTTTCCAAGGGCAATCAGCTCTAGCCTTCTAGTGCTCACATGTTTTTCTTTTTTGTTTCGTATCATCTTTTCGTATTCTTTCTTGTTTTCAGTGGTCCTTCCATCCTCACAAAGTTTTCTTTTTGTTATCTTGCACTCTTCATCAAACCATGGGTTTGTTGGGAAAGTAGTTGTAATTGCCTTCTTAGGCCTAACCCTCTTACACTCATCTAAAGCCTTGTGAACAATGGGGATCAACATGCTCTTGTTTATAGTGTGCTGCTCTGTGTTGGTTATCTTCCTTTTGTAATCTCTGAAAAGCCTTTTGAGTGTAGCCTTGAAGACCTCCTGATTGTCACAGTTCATGATGATTCTACCTTGCGAAGGCACTTTCTTTTTGCTGATATGAATCTGCCCTCCCTGGTGCACGTTAATGTGGGTGTCAAGATTCACATATATTGGATTATGGTCTGATTTCAGCTCTAGAGGACACTTTCCAATCACAAGATCCTTTATCTTAGACGTGTAAACGTGCGAGCAAATGACATAATCAACCACACTTTGCCCATTGTATGTTTTGCAGGTGATGTTGCCGGAGTTTGGCCATGTCCTCATACCGTTGCAAATGACCAGGTTGAATAGACTACACAATCCCAATAGCTCAACCCCGAAGTGCGTGACATTGTGCTTATTATCTTGGGAATTTCTTTCCCACATATGCTGGCCCTCTTCCTCCAACCATAGTGGATCACATTTTTCCCTGTCTTTGCTTTTCAAGTTTAGAGCTTGTATGTTTGTTGTTCTTGCATTAAAATCCCCTATTTAAATAACCTCTCCCATGCCATTATAGATCAAAATGTCTTTTTTAGAGCAACAAAAGGGTCCTCACGATCAAGGTTCCTTTTCTTGTAGGATTTGGAGCCTTTTGGAGCGAAGTAGCATGTTGCCACTCTTATGACCATCTGATTTTCTGTTATTTTAAACCAAACATATTGTTTGTTTGGGTCTTCTTTCTCGATTTGAATGCTATTGCACCATGATTCTTTGATTAGGACTGCAACTCCACCGTGTCCTTTTCCACCATCAGTTCTCTCATTCCAAATGGAAGTTTTTTTATAACCTTCAAAATCTGGGATCTTACAACCATCGTACTCATGAGTCTTCGTAAGAATGATGATGTCCTTTCCCTCCGCTATGGGCCCTAAACCAGGTCCTTTTCTCCACGAGTAACCTCTACAATTCCAAATTACCATTGATAAATGATCCTGGTGGGCCTCGAGTTCCTATTTTTGGTGTGTAATTCTGTCACTGACTTGAGCTTTCCCATTTTGTAACCAAGTCCATTTTCCTTCGTTCCTTGTTGTTTTTACTTTTTCCCACTCTTTATGCCTTTCTTCTTGTTGTACTATTGTTAAGTCTTCGTCAAGGTATATTTGTGTACCCTTAAGGAACCTCTTGTTCCTTAACAGCCTGTTCTTATCTTCAATATTCACCAAAGTGACCCTTACATGCCTACTCTTGCCATCCTTCACCCATTTTCCAATTCTGTTTGCTTGTTGAATGACTCTTGTCCATTGTAACTCATCCTTGAAAAAATCTTTCGTTAGCTCCTTTGTGGTTTCTTTCTCCCCATAGTCCTTTAGCCCTTTAATAATGACATTCACAACCCTAATATTTCTGTCATTCTCTTCTCTTATTTGCCTTCGAACCTGCTTTTCTATGAGGTCCCTGTTTGTGTCTGAGGGACCTTTCACTATATGAGCCCAACTTTTGGCCTCCTCTAATTGGTCCTTTAGTTGGTTTTCTTTTATCTTCACGTTGTCCAAAACTGATTGTAATTCTTTTATCTGCATGTTGTTGCTTTCATCTACCTCTCTTGATATGCCGTTGATTGATGTGCCACTTTGTGCTAGAACTTACTTTATCGAAATCAATTCTTGCTCTTTATTTGACATGGAGATTTGAAGTTTATTTATTTCTTCTTTGAGAAACTTGTTCTCCCTTGATAATTGCCAATTGACATCCACGATCTCCTTCGTTTTACTGTCTTCATATAGCCCCCTTGCCTCTTATAAGTGAGGTTTCAAGGCCACATTATCAAATAAGATGCCACATAAGCATGCATTTTATTGAGGTGTCCAAAAAGATCCAAAAAAGTTAGACAAATAGTTATGCACTAAGTCATATTGAATTAGTGCACTAATGTGGCATCACATGATTAGTTGCCTTTTAGATATAAGAAATACATTTCATTCCGTACTCATCATCAACACTAACAATTTTAAAGTCATAACTATTGATGCAATATTATTAAAAATATTGACATTAAATAAAAAATGTTATATATATTGACATATGCTCGAATACTGATCCTCTACCCTTAGTCAAAAGTACCTCAAAGCAACCATATCTTAAATGAAACACCGACACGTGTCATGGGGAATTAACAGGCCCCATAAGTTTCAATTTTAAAGCCCCCACTAACATGGACATATTCCATAGTTCACACCACAATCTGCCGGCCACTGGCAAAATTCACACTGTCCCGTCAGATTAAAAAACAGCAGTTTCGGTAACTCCGTCAAAGTTTTGTCCCATCCGAATGTGAACATAGATATCTTCCCAATAGAGATGAAGCAATGTGCAGCACAGCCAATGTTTCATTAAAAGTACATTCCTTAATCTATTTTCTAAATATTTTTAATTACAAATTTATATATCCAATGTTAGAAAGAGCTACACTCTAACTATTCGTTCCAAACTCTTTAGTCCAAAGCAGATGTCAGAGGACTGTGCCTTTATTGGATGCACGTTTGACCGTTTTTGTTATTAATTAATTGAAATTTATATATGAAATTCAGTTAATTAATAAATACGGTGAAATGTGCATTCAGAGTGCTGGATAGACAGACAATAGTACCTGCTAACGGAAATAAAATTGCCTGCTAAGATGAATGCAGCATTCGCATGCGTTGCAGTGTTACTAGTACTGTTGTTTTCACTTCATGTTGCAGCTATTCCTGCAAACAAACATGCTTTAAGAATAATTCGTCAGATCAACAGGGAAGGACCAAGGATTGCTGTGCTCACTGTTTACCCACCAGAAGAGGCTGCTTTCTTTGCTGCAGGAGTCCTCACACCTCATTCTACACACCCTTTTGTAGATTTATCTGGTACCTTTTTGCTCTTTTTATAGATATTTAACTTGGGCAATTGCGTTGTTCATATTATTTTTGGGTTTATGTGATTCGGGGAAACTGTTTGTTAGTATTCGTATTGATTTTATCTGATTTGATTACTCAGTTCTTCATATTTACTGATTTTTTTTTATTTGGGCAAAGGTTGTTCACATCTGTATTGATTATTTTGATTTGGGTAATTGGGTTGTTCATATCTGTATTGATTATTTTGATCTGGGGAGTGATTTGATTACATTTGTATTCATTTTATTTTACTGGTTAGTTGATTGTTCCTATTTGTTTTAATTTGATTTGGACAGTTAGTTATTTATATTTATATTTTTTTATAAGGGTAAAATAAGATATAGCAACGAAGCTTAGATTCAATGAAGTATCACAGAAAGTATTAAAAAGTTGAGGAAATGGGTGACAATAGTCATAGAACAGTGCAAAATGGATAAGAGAACATTTTTTGTTTTTTTAATTAAATTATTGAGTGCGAATTGAAATATTGTAGAAAAACTTTCACAGTTTAATAAATTGAACAATTAAATTGTTTATATTTGTATTGATTTTATTCGTTTGGGCAGTCGAGTTGTTTTATATTTGTATTTTATTTATTTGATCGTGCAGTCGAATTGATATTATTTCTGTTGATTGTATTTGTTGCAGGTAGGAGATTTCGCATAGGAACAATATATAAGAAGAAGATTGTCTATGTGCGATGCGGTGTAGGACTTGTAATGTATCGTTCCAAGGATTATTTTGTTAGAATTTACATATATATTTTAATATTATCAAAAATTCTTTCCTAGCCCTGGTCACAGTAGTTTTTAATTTTTTTATTGTTGATGTCATTATTGTTCTTGATTTAAATTAGGCTATATCTATTTTGATGGGCTTGCTAAATGATTGGTAATTCCATTTTCTAAACAGTTGAATGCAGGGGTCACAACCCAGACGTTAGCGGATCTGTTTAATATAGTGGGCGTTGTACACTTCGGCATTGCTGGCAATGCAAACTCCTCCCTTTCAATAGGAGATGTCACAGTGCCAAAGTATTTGGCTCACACAGGACTATGGGATTGGCTGGTAAACCACAACATTATAGACTACCTTCTTCATTCCTAATAAGCAAATCATGTTATTTAACTGCACCCATTATATTAGGATGTTATATGTTGTATGTATCCTTGGTATGGACTACTGTGTAGATCATGGGGGGGCATTTGATTCTTTATAGACCATGCTTTGTTTATTGTGTTTGTAAAAATATTTCACTCCTCTGCTCTTATCAGAAAGACAATGGGGAGGAGGAGTCAGATAACGTGGGGCACATCAAGGTGGGAGACTACAATGTTCCCCAAGGAAATAAAACTAATCTCTTGGGAAAGATCTCCTATGACCCAGAGGAGTTTTACAGGGAAACTGGGAAACCCAATATACCAGAAGACTTACTCTGGGCTGAAACAAGTCGGGATTGGTTTGAGCATGCAAGCAAACTGCTTAAGGTAAGCCACATATCTTGTTTAAAAAATGTTTCTGGATTTGACTGCCTAGCATGTTAACTTCTCTCTACTGTTACAAGCCAATGCTTGACCTTTAGGTGTTCAACTTTGAAAAACTTTGATTGTCTGGAATTGAGCTATGTTAATTATGATGTACATATAAATGTACACCAAAAAGAAAGTGTGATTTATCCTCCATTTAAACTATCACACTTTACAAGTTACACCCTCACGTACTATCTATGTAAGAGTGTTTCACCCTCTAGTTCAGTTAAGAAGGACTCTTACTGTACAAATTCTTTGTTTTTGAGGTGCATTGATGCAGCGTCCAAGGAATTACATCTTCTTTACCAAAAGCATAACAGTTTCAGAGAGAACAGAATTATACACAGTATCACAACATAACTTTATTAGCAATTAAAAGCTTACACGGGTCTCGTTTTTCCTCTTACCTGTAAATTAACTCACTACCAATCCATCTACCTATCCTCCTACCCCTCACCAATGTTTAACTTAATATCCTTTTCTATGCTGAAGCTTACACTCCCATTAATCCACAACTTCCCCTGATTCCTAGAAACAGGAACTCCTGTCACTATATCCAACAGATCATGAGAGACAAGAGATCTAATTGTCTTCTCATAGATAGTTGGCCGAGCAACCAAAACTTTAGGAACAGACAGAAGGTTGATGTTCCCTTTATTCCTAGCAAACTACTCAGCAGTTAGAACCAATTGCTATTATTAGCAAACAAAAGGCTACATTTAAGATGGTGTGGATGAATTCCTTAATGCAGATGTCATGCATCATTCAAATTTGGGCCAGATGGTAGAACCATCCGTTTGACCCAAAGAATAAGTTCATGGTTTGTCTTTCCACTAGATTAAATACCTCTGCAAATCATCACATTTTGTCTTTCTTTCCCTTCGAACCTCTTGTTGAAACAAAGATTCTCTTCCTCTGCCAATTTGTTCTCTTTCTCTTTTCCCAAATCCTTGAAGGCTTAGTGATCCTTGTTTACTAAAAATCATCATTGTTCTTTCAACTACTCATACCACCTTCTATTGCACCCACACATGAACCAGACAAAACAAAAACTTTTTTATGAGTTTCCTTATTCTTTGCATTAGGCCATTTAGACATGCTTTGCATTTCATCTTTTGTGAGGAGGTCTTCGTTTCCTAGCTCACAAGACAATTCTATTTTTGCATTGTCCTTATTTGTTACACAACAAATGTCTATGCTTTTATTTCCTCACTTAGTCACTCTCATTCCTTATCCAACTCATTCCTTATCCAAGAAAGTGATGATCTTCTCCTCTTTTTATCAATGATGAGATTCTTTAGACATTCCATTAACTGCTTCTGATTGGTTGTGTTCTCTAAATGCAATAAATCTTCATCACATATGGGGCTACCAAAGATCCCCATCTTTGCTGCAGCTTTAAGTAGTCACTGCTACAACATCTTGGGCCTCTTCTTGTGATAGGATAACACAACTCAATAGCTCCATTCTATTCATCCTCTTTATCTTCATCCTATTCATTTATTTAATTATTTTTGCTTTCTGAAAGTCTTGGAAGATCACACTTCTATCCACTAATACTTCTAGATCACATATAAGAATCTTCTATCCACTAATACTTCTACCAACTCTTAAAGGGATTTAATCTTTCCTTTTTCTAACAGTTCTATCTTGACTAATACTTAATTCTATGGCCTTCCTATCTGAGAATATCTCTTGCTCACAAGATAAGTATTTATCTTCACCATTCTTTTTCAACTTATCACAACTCTTCAGTGCCTTTGTTATAGATTTCTTTTTCTTTGCTTTCTTATTATTACATGCTTCATATTCCTCTGTCATCCACCATACCTCTTCCAACTCATTCTCTAATTTTTACAACTCATTTTATTGATCCTTTGTTTTTAGTATATAAATAGAGGAAAGAGCTCCCAATCCTTACAAAAGCATAACAGAACATCAAAATGGTCAAAACAATGACGAAAAAAACTAGCCACTAGACCAACCCACTAAAAGACCTTAGTAAAGGATATTCCAATCCGAAAGCATAGCATCCAAAGTATCATCCCAGTCTCCTTCGCCTTCCTTATGACTTGATCTTTTGTTAATTTCAGCCTCTACCTCAATTTTATTTTTTCTTCTATTCCAATTATCCTCTTTCTTACATTATATAATAAGACTCCATGTTTGCATTCAAAACCAATAACTTTAGCTGCCCGTTAAACTATATAATTCTTCTCTCAAAGTTTACTAGAAGTCGAGCTATTTCGTGCAAGACGATAGTCTTCCCCATGCCATATCACTAATGCTGCATCGTTGTTCTTTGGTCTGCGCAACCTGATTGTTTCGCTTAGATGGCCTCTTCTATCATCCACAATATGCTGGCATCTTCCATATTATTTTGTAAATTCTTACCAATGCCATTCTACTTTGTCTTTGCTAGTTCATGTGTATTGGCTGCACACTATTTGAAACATTGCCAGTCTTCGAAATTGCACACTGGTTTATTCCTTCCACAACCTTCATGCCAACATTCTCTCCCATAGATCTTCTTGCGCTGATAGCAAACTGATGCAGCGCCGCAGATAACCATATAGAAATTACATCTTCTTTAGCAAAAGCACAGCAATTCAGAGAAAACAGAATTATACACAGTATCATATCAGAAATAATTTATATTTACAATTAAAAGCTTACATGGATCTCATCTTTCCTCTACCAGAAAATTAAACTCACTACCAATCACTCAGTAATACTCTTCCTACCTTTTCACCCATCTTTAATTTATTATTTTTTTTATACTGAAGGTTAGGGCAGGTTTTCATGTCGTTGTTTAGCTTAGTTTTGCTAATTGTCATTGTTTAATTTATTTAAAAATTATTTGTGGAACCAGTGATCCAATAGATATTTAATTTTTTTGCTTATTTTTAAGAATCATCTTAAATTTGTATAAATAGTATTAATAGCAATTTGTGTAGTTAAAATTTGGAAAAAAAATTTGAAAGCAAATATTAAAAGAGGAAAAAAAATTGTTTAATCACATGACATTTTTGACAACATGGAGAGGAGCTCCCTAAAAAATTTCAGAGGGTGCTGCTGAGATTTTTTAGTATTATTTTAAAAATAGGTGGTCTCATGTTTTTTTTAATGTAGTTTAAGCTCCTAAATTAACGAAAGATGGTGGTCTCATGAATTTCATTATTTTACATATTCAATTCAATAGAGTAAGTTAATATAAAATAAAATAAAAATTAATTGGTGGGAATTTAAAAACTTTATATGATTGACAAGTGGTAGAAAAAAATCTATTGTGGTGTGGCAATTTCTAGCCCCACCCCATTTACAACTGCTTAAATTTTCGAACTAAAAATAAGAGCTGGTATTGTTGAAGAAGAGATTCTAATTAATCTTGTAACATTTTTTTTTTCTTCTTCATAGAACCAAATCCTTCAAAATAGATAGATCCCGAAGCCCTCCTATGGATCCACACCCTTATTTTGAAAACAGGAACACCTGTAACTAGAGCTAACAGATCATGAGAGGCAAGTAAGAGTTCCAATAGTCTTCTCATAGATAGCTGGCCGAGCAACCAAAGCTTCAGGAACAGAACAGGAGATCGGTGTTCCCTTTATTCCTAGCAAACAACTCAGCAGTTGAACAAACTACTATTATTAGCAAACAAAAGCCTACATTTAAGATGGCGCGGATGAATTCAATAATGAAGATGCTCTGCATCATGCATGCTCTATAGTCTGGGTTAGTGTTTGTAGTTTTCTTACAATCATGATTCTCTATGATCTTTTTCTTTTGTCCTAAAATGTGAATTATGTGCTTGTGTATGCAGGGCTTCAAATTGGTATCCTGCTTGAACAAAACTGTTTGTCTTCCAAGGCCAGCTAACATCGTCTTTGGGCACAGGGCATCAACTGCAAATATTTTTATAGACAATGGTTCTTACAGGGAGTTTCTTGTAAGCCACTTTCAAGTTTCCTCTGTTGACGAAGAGAGTGCAGCAGTCGTTATGGTAAGCTTATTGCTAATTAATTATTGTTATTAAATTCTCCATGAAAGGTACTTGATCAATAACTTTTGTTTAGCAGTTTGTTCAAATAGATAGATTTGTTTCTGTATTATTATCTTGGTGAGTAATAAATTGTAGTTTTTTTTGGATATTTGCAGACATGCCTGTCAAATAAATTAAAAGTCATTGTTTTCAGAGGTTTGTCTGACTTGGCTGGAGCACAGAAGGGTGAGAATGCAATATATGAATTTGGACCCCTTGCAGCTACGAATGCTGTGAGAGCTACACTGGAGTTCATTAGGAAGTTTCCTCATTTTACACTCTGACAACTCTCTCAACACAAGGACCATGACTTCAGGAAAGTAGCATTGTGCAAGATAGTTTTTCTTACATCACTTGATATTATAAAGTGCTTTGTAATTCATGATACATTTTGTACTGCTCTGCGCCCATTAGGCATTGAAAGTGAATCATAATAATTTCCATCTAGTGCTTTGTGATTGATGATACATTTTGCTCTGCTCTGCCTCTATTGGGCATTCCATATTGAACCGAGAGTCAAATTGATAGTGAAACTAATGGTCAAGAATACACTACGGGGCGACTTCATAAGAAATGAGAATTGCAATGGCCAATTATAATACGTGATTCCAATAAGCACAATGATTTTTTTCCACAAACTCTTCTGCAGTGAGATATGATGAATGACTTACATTGGAAATTGAGAGAAAAAGGAAACTAAGACGAACAAAGTTCGTGTAAGGAGAGGTATAATGCTACTAATTGAAATGTTACATGAGTTTTTTGTTTTGATCTCACCGTTTGAATTTTTTTTTTGCTTATCTACAGAACCAATATACCTGGACTGTAAATGTTGCGTGTGGGCTCCATTTTCTTCTGTTATATTGTCTATTATTTTTCTGGTGGGTATATAGGAAGACAAAGTAACTTTCAATTAAGTTTAGTATAACAATTATACTCTCATGGATAACTAAAAATTAGCTGTTGTCAATGGATTTTTGGTCTGTCCGTGAAGTTGAATGGTTTGGAATGAGACCACCAAGGATCAAGTCTTGTTGAGTGCAAGGTCTCAACATCATAAGGGATGAGGCTAGGTGTAACAACCACCCCTTGATTGCTATTATTTTTTTTTTCTTAAACAATTTGGAACAAGTACCAACTTAATCAACTGGGCATCTTTCATGTAGCTTTGAAGTGTTATCTTCAAAACTTCTTCATTCACCATGGTGGCATCAACTCGACATCACCACTTATATGCTTACACATATGAGTGGTAAGCTTCCAAGGTAAAGGTCATTCCTAGACCTTGACCTAAACCTTGAGGGTTCTTGCCTACGTATCCCCTCATGGCAAATCAAAGGCTTTGTAGTTCGCCCACCAATGTCAGAGGGAGTTCATTCTCTCCTCTTATGTGAGATCTTTGATCTCACCTTTAAACCATGACTATTCATTAAGCGTAAACTATCAACTTAGCCCATTGTAATACTATGATAATATTTTGTCATCAGGTGTTGGTTCCATACCAAACATAACCAATCCATAGTGTATGAATATACACAAATATGTGGGGTCATATCATTCTATAATTTCCCAATTCCCTTAGTGAGCGACTTGAGGATACGTCACATACATAGGTGACTAGCTCATACACATTACACATTCACAATGACTAGCTCCAACATATGTCACATATACACAATGACTAGCTCCATCATACATCATAAATACCCAAAGACTAGCTTCAACATTTGCCACATTTACACAGTGATTGTCTCAAGCATGTACATCATATATATACAAGGTGACTAGCTCATACACATCACAAGTACAATAGTGACTAATTCATATGCACATCACAAGTACAATAGTGATTGGCTCATACACATCACAAATACAATTGTGACGAGCTCATGTAAATAGCACATTACAACAGTGACTAGCTCATATGTACATCACAGTACATTGGTGACTGACTCATATGTACATCACATCACAATATTGACTAGCTCGACCATACATCACATATATCTAGTGTGACAATCCACATAGTACATCAAATTTTCTCATAAGGAAATAGGTAAAGTGGAAATGGATGCAACCTATTGCATACATCAACCCACCACCTGATTCACAATCACATAAGCCTGCTATGACAACAATCAAGCATCTCATACTACTGGATGTCGTCACTAGCAAGGGCGCCAATATATCCATGTGCACAAACCTAGACCATTTTTACATAAGTACTTAGGAAGACATTAGTGTATAAACATACTCAATTACACATAGGATCAACCACTTCATAATCCAAAGGGGTTACCTATCCCTAATAATCTAAGATACCATTTTCAACATCAAGATAGGCCAAAACTATAATATGAGGTTGGCCCAACAACTGCCTACCTATTCTTCATTAGAAACTCTATTCCTTGTAGTCCATCAAATGACTAAGCAACCAAGGATGCCCATCACTGGCATAGTATGCTCCTTGACTATTGTCAATTTCAAACATTATAGTATTGCTCCTTGACTATTGTCAATCTTGAGCATCATAGTAGCGCTCATCGACTATTATCAATCTTGAGCATCATAGTATTGCTCCTTGACTACTTTCAATCTCGAGCATCATAATATTGCTCCTTGACTCATGCTTAGCACTATAAGTGGAAGATAGGTTCCTAAATTAGAATAAGTAGATCACAACCAACCAATTTAGGAGCCCATACATAGTCATATAAGTTTGAGGTTAATTTCACAACACACAAAGGAATCACTTAGAACCAACACAAGACGAGGTCAAATCAAAATGTAACCACTACCAAGTAGTCAAATCCATTCCCTTCATTCAACTTACTATTCATAGACACATTATGTATTGAATGTAAGTTATCAGGTTTTTTACTCTATCATAACCATCCAATTTGCGTATTTTGACATCATTTGAAGCCTACTGAAGAGAGAAGGTTAACCAATTAGGAACAACCCCAAAATTTGGGAGTTATCCCACCTAGACCCTCCTCCTACGAACATGAGGTCACATAGGCATCTTTCACCCAAGGAGCGTCTATGTACTTGCTTCCAAACAGATCAAAGTCACACATAGTTCTCCTTTCAAGGTTTTTTTGAGGGATCATGCATCTAGGTTCTCATACCCAATATTTCATAACCACTCTTGTACCATTATGCAAGGTTGGGGGAGAGTAGAATGAATACTATAGAAAGACAACCATACTATGGTTTAGGATCATGCAATGTAACAATTAATAATGCTTAACAATATGAAGGGAAAGCCAACCCTATACCCAATTAATAACCTATACCAAGGCACATCCATCCAAGGATGTTGAGATCCCAAAATCAAACCTCACCACCCTTATTATTCCTAATTCAACATGAACTTTGAAAAATATTCTATAGTTTCATCTCCTTGACCCAAAGGTTAGATTGATTACTTAACAAAAGAAATTATCTTTTTTTGCAATGACATACTTCAACCATTAACTTATAGATCGACCATAGATATCAACAAGTCACAAAAGAAGTAAAGGTGACCATGTACGCCTTACAACATAAGTATCTTTGTCTTAGTCATGAATAGTACTTAGGTCCCACCCTTGATAGCTAAACAAGACCTCATTTGTGAAGTCAATCAAGGATCTCACAATTAACCTAGGCCACTACTAATTCTAATAAATTTTACACAATATACACAATAGGTATGGCAAAAAAGCAAAACATAGAATTACATCCAAACTAGTAGGAAATATCTAAATGAGTGTTATAATATCTCCTCAAGTACTTTCTATTTGAATATACTTGATACAATCCTTCTACTGAGAGCCTTAAAGTAACTTTACAGCGTCTCTTTGAACCTCATTGTATCGTATTATAAGGTAGGATACTAATAGTAATTGTTATTAATGTAATGAGCAATCTCCTTTTCCCATCTCAATCTACCTTCATAATCTTATTCCAGGTCACATTAATGTTTTTTTAGCATATTATTTATATCAAGGGTATGGTCAACATCATGATACTTTCCCTAATTACACAATATAGTAATGGATGACAAGTTATTTTCATAACCCAAATATTATAACCTTAATACACAAGATATGGAGATTGAGAAATTATGTTTCTACTTAACATTATTTAATTCAAATATTTATCTTTCATTAATTACCTACACTAACTCTGATAACCTTAACCCTAACCCTAACCCTAAACACTAAACCATATTCCTAACCCTAACCATATAATTAATTCACACCCTAACCTTAATACTAAACCTAACCCTAACCCTAACCCTAAATCCTAAACCACAATCCTTACCCTAACCCTAACCCTAATCGTATGAATAGTCCTAACCCTAACTTTAAAATTTAAACTAAATAATATCATAACCCTAACCTAACCCTAACTTGCGCCCTAACCATAAACCCAACCCAAATGCCAACCCTAACCCAAATTATCTAAAAACAACCCCTAATCCTAACCCTAAAATGAAAGCCTACATCTAACCCTAACCCTAAACACCATAACATCATAACCCCAATCCTAACCCTAACTCACATCGTAACCTTAAACCTAACCCTAACCCTAACACTAACACTAAACCACAAACTATAATGTTAACCCTAAGGGTGAATGCACAAAGTTGGGTCCACGAAATGTGGAAGTTTTTGCCTTAGCTGGAAAAACGAAATCGGCTAGGCAAAAACGAGATCTCGTTTTGGTTCGGGATCCCGAGCCTAAATCACAAACGAGATTTCGTTTGCTAGGGGGTCCCAAACCAACGAACAAGGAACATGATCCTGATTACTACAAAACGGGATCCTGTTTCGTAACAACATTTATTTTTTAAAAATGAACAAATCTTCATTTTTACCAGCACGCACGGGATCTCGATTTCTGAGTGACGACGACCCCTAGAAGACCTCCCAAGTACCGTACTCTCCCTCATTTTTGGCATTTTTTCATTCCAAATTGAAATTGTCAATAAATTAATTATTTTTAGCATGTTTATTTCAATTTTTTTTACGTTTTAAGCATTTTATTTCTTGTTATTGTAGAAATGAGGAATTGTACAAATAGATTAAAAAATACGTCAAATTGTGAAGATTTTGAATAGAAACAAAAAAAACAAACCTTGAATTGTATTTTAGAATCAAAATTTAACTTTTGAAACCTGAATTGTTTGATGAAACCAAAAAAAATTGTATTTGAAATCCCTAATTGAAACAAAACAAAAAAAAATGCATTTCAAAACCCTAGAAATTGAAATGAATTAAAAATTTGCATTTAGAAACCCTAATCAAGCTTTCTGAAATCTCGAACTCAAATCAAAGCAATTTTTTTTTCAAAACTCTAGTTTGAAATGAAACTAAAAAATTGCATTAAAAACCCTAGTTGATTAGAAATTGAAACCTTGAATTGAATTGAAACAATTTTTTTTGCTAAAACCCTAAATTGAAATCGAACAAATCATTTTGATTTTGAAAACCCTAATATTCAAGCTCAAGAAAATTCATTTGCATTGCTTAAATGTTTTAAATTTCATTTGCATTGTATGGAGAAAATGATATGTTAAACTTTAGTTTCAATGTTAAATTATAATTAGATTAGAAAAACGTTCCATTTTTTATGAAATGAGTACAATATCGCTATATGAATTTTCATTTAGAACTATCTTTTATATGAATTTTGATAATTAATTATATAGGTCAAATAATCAGTCCTATTAAAAAGATGAAATACAAATAAAAGAAAAATAAAAACACACTCTAAATTCAAAATCTAGCTTCATCTAGGGTCTATGACAACAATATCATCTTCAAACTTTATTTTTTTTAGTTTCTATTTTTCTGATTTTAGATTCAATAAATTCCAAGAGTTATTGATTTTGAAGTGAAATTAAAACACTAAAATTCATAAGAGAAAAAAATCCTTAAGTAGGAAGGAACATCACATTGACATTCACGATAGACATTCAACTACTTTAATGTATCCTTTATTTCCAATATGTTTTCCTTGATTAAAATCACACTTCATCATGCAAATCATTTCAATTAGAGGAAGGCTATAAGAATGATTAGTTATCTCATCTTAACAATCATCCTTGAAATCCTTTATAATTTATTAGTCTTGTTTTCAAAGATCATTGTGGAGATCCATACTCTTATTAATTACTTTATAGAAATATTTATGCAATCCTTTCATCCACTTAATGGAGGTTACCACACATTTTATCCTATATAATGTAGAGTCTTATTGTTGAGAAATTATGATAGGAATAGTGATAAAACTATCCATTTCATACTTGAGGGTCTTATGAATTTATTAGGACAAGATGCTGAATATATGACATATTTGAATTCAATTCTTGCTTGGTCTACCAATCCTTACCCATCCTAGATACAATAGTAGACACTATAGCTTTCATCCATTGTGTTCTATAGTTTTCTTACCTATATTAAAATAATCTTTATTTGATAATCTACTAGGGTTAGCTAACTATTACCTTAATCAATTAATGAGGTATCAATCTCAACAAATTTTGATCCTTTAAGTAATTCAAAAACATGGTGCATAAGGTTCTTGGTTTCTTCAAGTGGTTCTTTAAGGCTATACAACGTAGTTGCAATCTAAGACAAATCCCTTTTTGTTGGCTCAATGATTCTTTTCCTATTTTGAATGTTATATTCTAGCCAAGTGGGGACAAAAGAAGGAGCATAATCTTCCTAAGAAGGAAATTGTAGTTAATTATATGGATTCCTTAAACCCAAGGCTTATTGGAGGATGAGAGTTTGCATAGTTTCTTTTACATTGATATCTTGTATGCCTTTGTGAATCTTTCTTTCCATTTTATTCATTAAGATATCTACCTCTTTCATAGTCAAATTTATGATAATTGAGTCTTCATGATCATTTTCTTCTCCTTTGGATTCCTCAACTTCTTGCACCATTTTCTCATCCTTCACATTTTTTATTATCTTTCTAGTGATATTATTTTCCTTAAGCTCATATTTCATCTTTTCTTAAGAATATTCTCCTTAGTTTGATAAAATAATCTCTAAATATTTAATAAGGAGTGTGGAGAATATAAAATAGGGTATAAAAATAGACCTTGTATTACTTCCTTATTTTGTGAGGATTGAGAATTAAATGTTTAATTTTTCTCCTTGTATTCTTGAAATAATAGGATTAGGACTATTATTGGTTGGTAAATATTGATATGTTAAAGAATAGTTAGAATGAACATAAATTTTATCAATCTTTGTTTTCAAAATTAGTTAGAAAATTTAGTTAGATAGTATTCAACATTCATTTCTATTTTATGTTTTGATCTCTCTTAGTCTTAAATCTCAATTTTTGCACTAGTTACTTAGACACTAAAGAATCTAAATATTTTTCTTTTTTAAGTTCTTTTAGGTTATTTCAATTACAAACAATCTAAAATAAAATGCTTGATTCAACATTAACTAATTTTATATTATACATTTTATATCATAAAATTCATTTAAGTGAGTTTCATATTAATGAAAAAATAATAAATAAAATAATCTTATATTCAATTAAAAAAATATCCAGTTAAAATATACATCAAACTCAATTTTAATCATACATAATTATGTGTTTCTATTATGGAAATAGTCAATCTATTCATAAAATAAAAAATATTCGTAAACTAGGCACTAACTAGCAAGTCCATTATTCCAAGGGCCACCCAAACTTCACCATAAGTTCGGTAAACCCTAAGCCTTGAACTCTAAAATCTAAACCCTCAACACTAAAGTATTAATTTTGTCTTAGGACCTTAAAATCAAATTTGGTTGCCTTAGGCAACTCCACCAAATTTAATTCCTTTAAGCCATGTCATTTTGTCGTAGAACCTTACTACAAAGACCCCCTTAAGCCATCCTATTACCATAAACCCTAAACTCTAAACTCTAAACCCTAAACGAGCTAAAGACATAATTTTTTCCTAGGCCCTTAATGAAATTTGGTTGCCTTGGGCAATGTCGCTAAATTTTATTCACTTGAGCCATGTCATTTTGTCCTAGGACCTCACTAGAAATAGATCCCCTTATGCCATCCTATCACCCTAAATCGTAAATCGATGTCTTAAGGGGTCCTAATATGACATTTCTTAATGGGATCAAAAAGAAGTTCTTAAAATTTTGTGAAGTTGCCTAAGGCAACCAAATTTAACAATAATAAGATCGTGCAAGATTATAATATGAATGATATTTCATGATCTAGGTTGGTCAATTGAAACAAGAACTATCTCAATCAACTGTTCCATAAGAAAATGTTCTTCACTAAAGCATTCATTTTGTCTTAGGACCTTAAAATCAAATTTGGTTGCCTTAGGCAACTCCACCAACTTTGATTCCTTTAATCCATGTCATTTTGTCATAGAACCTTACTACAAAGATCCCCTTAAGCCATCCTATTACCGTAAACCCTAAACTCTAAACTCTAAACCCTAAATGGGCTAAAGACATCATTTTTTCCTAGGCCCTTAATGAAATTTGGTTGCCTTGGGAAATGCCACCAAATATTATTAACTTGAACCATGTAATTTTTTCCTAGGATCTCACTAGACATAGATCCCCTTAAGCCATCCTATCACCCTAAATCATAAATCAATGTCTTAAGGGGTCCTAATATGACATTTCTTAATGGGATCAACAAAGTTCTTAAAATTTGGTGAAGTTGCCCAAGGCAACCAAATTTAACAATAATAAGATTGTGCAAGATTATAATATAAATGATATTTCATGATCTAGGTTGGTTGGTTGAAACAAGAGCTATCTCAATCAATTGTTCCACAAGAAAATGTTCTTCACTAACTTGCAAGCTCATTATATTCCAAGGGACACCAAAAATTCACCCTAAGTTCCGTAAACCAAATTTAACAATAATAAGATCATGCAAGATTATAATATGAATGAGATAAATCATGATATAGGTTGATTAATTTACGGTTTAGGGTGATAGGATGGCTTAAGGGGATCTATGTCTAGTAAGTTCCTAGGACAAAATGACATGGCTTAAGTGAATAAAATTTGGTGAAGTTTCCTCAAACCTTAATGAAATTTGGTTGCCTTGGGCATCTTCACCAAATTTTATTCACTTAAAAGCCATGCCATTTTGTACTAGGACCTTACTACATAGATCCCTTTAAGCCATCCTATCACCCTAAAACCTAAATCTTAAACTCTAAACCATAAACCCTATAACATTCATAAATTGTCCTATATTAATAGTTAATTGTATTTTCATTCAAGTAACATGCCTTAGACATAAATGAGGCTTACATATTTTATCATATGTATTTAATTAGGCCATTTATATTAAATGGTTTAAGGGTATTTCCTAAACATAAATCTTACATTTTGAAATTACAAATCTAATGCAAGTTCACTCATATCTTAGAGATCACATGGATCAATTCAATAATATTCGCAATCCACCTCCACGCCATCCATCTCTGCCACCTTCACCTCCACCTCCACCCACTCCACCTCATAACCCCCCACCTCCACCACCTGAAATCGATGGTGCTTGTTTGCAAGAACAAATCAATTCCAATGTTAGAACCATCCAAGATCAAATCAACATTATTCAAAATGAAGAATTTGACGCACCACCTGTGAGGATGATTGCATCTAGGATGCAAACCATTGTTGATGCTGTCAGGGCTATGGATGGGATCTTAGATGAGCATCGACAATGGCTAGAGGAGAGGAGAAATTTTGATTCTGAAAAGGAAAACACAAATAAATGAAGAGATGCAGTAGAGAGCCACAATAGTTTTTAAATTAAGACAATGATTTTAAATAGTTATGAATTTATGAATTTGGTGAACGATGGATATTTTGTGTGATGAATTTATAAATTTGGCTGAATGGATATTTTTAGTGACGCGAATTTATGATTTTGGTTCTAGATGGATATTTTTAGTGACTTGAATTTATAATTTTGGTTCTAGATGGATATTTTTAGTCACATGAATTTATGAATTTTGTGGAATTTATGAACTTATAATGATGAATTTATAATACTATATATTTTATGACTATATCCTAGATAATGATGGAAAATTGTAATATATATATATATATGTGTGTGTGTGTGTGTGTGTGTGTGTGTGTGTGTTAGACACAAAATGAGCTTTTTATGAATGTTTCAAGTTTATTGTTTAGTATGTACACATGTATTAAAATTGCATATAGTCGTTAAATTTTGAAATTTGTATGTATGTACATAGTTTACTTTAATGATGTATGCATGCAAATTATGCATGGTATTTTTTATTTTAAATGTATGTACATGTTAAATTTTGAATTTTGTATGCACATGCTCAAGTTCAATCAATGTATACGTGTGTTTCAATTTTATATGATCTTAATATATGTATGCACATCCTATTTAAACAAATTTGCATGTGCATTTCAAATTTAACTATTTCTTGTAATTTTTTAAGTTTATATGTTAATTTTGTATAGTTTAATGCAGGTGCACACTTATATATCATATCATGGATGATTTTAACATTGATGATATCATCAATCCACCACCTCAACCACCTCCACCTCCCCCTCCCCCTCCCCCTCCCCCTCCCCCTCCACCTAATATACCACCTCCAACACCTATTGCATTTGATGAGGCTCGCTTGCGAGCACACATAAATGATCAAGTTGCACCCATACAAAATCAAATCAATGCTATGCAAAGTCAAGCATTGACTCCACCACATGTTAGACGTTGTGCATCTGCAATGCAAAACGTTGTGGATGCCATCAGGACCATTGATTCTGATCTAGATAGGCATAGACGAGACAAAGAACAGATGAGACAATTTTATGCTGACAATATCTCTTATAAACAAATATTAGACCTTAAAATAATGAAATCCCACCTAGCCCCCTACTTTATCGACCCCGTTACTCGATAGCCCATTCCTCCGAACAAATCTAGAATATCCATGAGGTGGTGCATACATCCACAGATGAGTGCACATTTTTGGGATCGATGGTATATGGTTTTTGATAGCCCCCCACATGCTAACTGGGAGTGCCCATTGTATTTTTTGAGGAAATTTTATGTAGATTTTGTTACAGGGAAAAAGCCCAATTATTTTTATTTTAAATCATTTCAGGGTGTTGGTGGTGACATGCCACAACAAAGGTTAGGAGCAAGGGTTGATCCCTAACGCCCCATGCACGCACAACCCCTTGTTGTTGCTCCTTGTCCTCCCATTCCTGCACCTATGCATCATC
This sequence comes from Sequoiadendron giganteum, assembly GCA_007115665.2. Lineage (NCBI taxonomy): Eukaryota > Viridiplantae > Streptophyta > Pinopsida > Cupressales > Cupressaceae > Sequoiadendron > Sequoiadendron giganteum. Next base: position 17,523,794 of record CM021109.1, read on the forward strand.
AAGCTATGGTCTTGACATTAGGTTCCCTTAGTACACTCGTAGGAGACCTTGATCAACATGCTTCTGCAATAGCAGGTGGGGAGCATAGAGATGATGATGATAAAGGAGTGTTTTATGGAGCTGGTCCGAGTACCACTCCAGGAGTGTCTAGGCCCGTCCCACATGTATGTACTAGTTTCTATCAAGTATGCTATGGACCTGATCAAGCCACACCTAGTTTGGGTGGACGTGGATATTTTGGTGGTTCATTTGGTCACATCAGTTCATTTGTAGAGTTTCTTATAGTAGACCAACATCCTAAGGACACTACTACACAGGTATAAATATGCATCTACACATTCATTTTATAAGAATTTTGATGAATGTATATATCAAAGAAAAGTTTGCAATACATTTTAACAATCAAACTATTTTGTGTACATACGATAGTAATGATGGGGCAATCATCCATTCCACAAGTACATACATCGACACCAGTCCTACTCGGCAACCCTTATGGGGTATTTTGATTTCAATTTTTTAAATTATAAATGAAATGATTTTTAACTTGAGTTTTAAATTTATAATTGAATAACATATAATTTTGAAATATTTATGTTGGTTTAGGCGAGTCAATCGGCTTCCATGTCGATTCTACCCGAGGGGTTATCGAGCGCTCCACTATCGGGCATCGTAGATTATGGGCAGGTACATTTATATTGTAAATTGTTTAACTTACATTAGTATAGTTACAATTATGAATTTTTAATTCACTATATATGAAATGTGCATGTACACTTGTAAATATTATAAGCTTGCGTTAAATGTCTACATTTATGTCTAGGTTGATACCACAATGAGAATGGGCATTGGGAAAACATTAGATGTTGTGACTACTCGCGAGGCCTCTGATTTTTAGGTTGTTTAAAAAAATTTCTACACAAAATGTGCAAACTTGAATATATATATATATATTAACCTAATTTAACTATACATGCTTTAATTTTGATCTTGTAGGACTTTGTTAGTGCGAATTTAAGCCTTGACCCAGACATAGTTACACCTCCAGGAGGACATGCAGAGCAGGCTCTGGATCAAATGGTAATTTAATTTTTTTATTATATTTAAATTCAATTATATATTATATATTGTGAATATAACTTTAATTTTAAATTTAAAATAAAATATATATAATTTGAGCTAATACATGTTTCAAATTATTTTTCTTTTATTGCATGAGACACATCTTGTAGTTGAGCATGTATAAACAGGTCTTGGAGAAAAGGGTGCACAACCTATGGATATGGTGCAATTAAAATATGATAAATTATAAATTAATTTCAATTAAATCATTTTTAATTGTAGACTTGTGCATCTAATTTCAACTTTCTTTGTCTTGTTTATGTAGATTGATTCAAATAATGTAGAGGTTGCTTTAGGTGCACCAGAGCATCCAAACCCAGATATGATGGTAATTTAATTTTATGATGAATTATAAATTAAATTTTCATTAAATAATTTTTCATTGTCTTACATATGATTTCATCTTTCTCTTGTACAAAGTGTTTTAGGTCATCCACATAGTCCGCATGGCATGAAGAGGTCTCTTGATTATAGAGACAATGCATGACCTCGAAACATGATTTTGTGGGTTATATTTGTTTATTTCATGGAGTATATTTATGGTTTTTCATGTACTTTGTTGGACTTTATATTTCATGGTTCTTGAGTACTTAGTTGGACTTTAGTTCATGGGTTGTACTTTGATGGACTTTATTTCATGCACTTAATATATTGGTTTCATGAACTTAATATATTTACATAAGTTATGGACTTTATTATTGTTTAAAATTTTAATTTACACATATACATTTATGCATTTTATGTTCATAGTCAAGATATTAATATAGGACATTAATGTGAAATTAAATATAAATATGAAATTAAAGTTGAAATTAGTAGGACATTTTAATATTTATAGTTTACAAATTTAGTGATCTCATACATGATATACATGATATGTACATTCAATAATTAGCGATAATTAGTTAATGAACTTATTCAATTCACGTTAATCAATAATTAGTCAATAAATCATAATTTACAAACAAAAGCAATTCGTTTGTATACCAGAAAGGATAAAATTCTAAGAAATAAACAATACCATACAAGATTAGAGAACAAAAGCATTATTAAATTCTATAAATAATAACATCCAACACTAATTTATAAGCTATCAAAACAAATAATGGCATCCAATACTATTTTATAAGTTGTCAACACAAATAATGGCATCCAATACTAATTTATAAGTTGTCAAAACAAATAATGGCATCCAATACTAATTTATAAGTTGTCAAAACAAACAGGTACATTGAAAACAAATAAGGGGACATCTTAAGGGATCATAATACGATGTCTTAAGGGGTCATAATACAATGTCTTAAGTGGATGTCTCAAGGGGTCATAATACAACGTCTTAAGGGGATGTCTTAAGGGGTCATATTACATCTTAAGGGGATGTCTTAAGGGCTCATATTACTTCTTAAGGGGATGTCTTAAGGGCTCATATTACAATGTCTTAAGGGGATGCCTTAGGGGTCATAAAACTATCAAAACATACATATTTTAATTTATATAAAACTATCTATATGTACACAACTCAAGTACCTGCATTTAAAAGTATTCCACATGTGTGTAGGTTGAATCCAAGCATCCTCTCCTTTTTGTTTCAAAGTATGAGATCAATGCAATGATGGCTTAAGGATACAAAAAAGGATAATAAATCAATTTTAACTATTAATGTACAAGCAATATCAATATGTAATCGAAACATGTATTTAAATATATTTTAACTAATAATTACCTCTATTTAAGAGGACAATATAAAACTTAAACTATATTTACCTGTATTTACTTATTCCATTGTACAATATACATCCTCTCTCTTTTGTAATGCATCTATGATTGTCTCATACTCTTCCATAGAAATTGTCCATAACACTTTATTTGCAGGTCTTCCATGATACCGATCTAGTTTTATATTTGTTGCCACCACCAAATGTGAATAATGTATAATTTTTTTATGCAGTTCATAATCTTTGAATGCAGGTAGACCATTCTTCCTTGCCAGGTATTTTTGTAGCCAAGTTCCAACAACCACAAATGATCCTATTGGAAAACATGAAAACCATCATCATATAAGTTCTCAAATTTTTCTTAATGGGATCAAAGACTTGTTCTAAAAAAATGCTTAAGGGGATCAAAAACTTGTTATCAAAATTTTCTTAAGGGGATGTCTTAAGGGGATCACGGTACCAATTGGTTAATGATAGCCATCATCATCTTCTCGAGGTCATATTAACTTATGTTTAGTCTCCCAACAATGAGCCAACCAATATTCTATTTTCTTTTCATTCCCCTCAGGTGCAACAACAACATACACATGTCCTGCAAACAAAAATTGATTTAATAACTTGCACATATCAATATAAATAATTTAGTATTACAAAATAACTTAATAAAGTGAAATAAATTGAATTAAATTACCTTCTTGTATAAGGTCTGAAACACGGTCATAGTCTTCAGATGCAAAGACTTGATCATTTTCTTTAATAGTTCTTTCATATTGATCATGTGCTTGTGCAGGTGTCAACGATCTTTGCTCCTATTGTTCAAGCCATTATGTATTTTCACATGCTTCCCAATCTCCTAAGATACAAAATTGAGAAAAATATGCAAGCTCCCTTGTCCAGATAGTCCATGTGCTTGTTGTCGAACTCCGAAATGAATGCCATTTAGTAGATCCACTGATTGTCTCATAGTCAACTCTAGGTACAATGTTAATCTTCTTCAACCAACCAAAAGAATCGATGAACTCTAGAGTACTCACTCGAACCAGGTGCAGATAATCTTGTAGTACACCAATCCACAATCCCATGTGCATTTATAAATTTTACATCTTCGAATTTTAATTGTTCTCTAGCAAGAATTCTTTTGACACACGCACCAACTCCATCATGTTCTCCTTACCATGCCTAGCTTAAAAAAAAACTCCATATATGTTGGACATTAAGTTCTTTGTGAATCCTACTTAACCAATAGAAAATTCAAGCATTCTTGGACTGCCCCATACAATTATCTAACCATATGAGGTGTTCTTTCATATGGATTCCTCTTTCTCTTAAATTTTTGTAAAATATACTGAAATAGTATTGAACAAATTCTGACGAGTGTAATTGATTGTCACTCAAATAAAAATGATACTCCCTCAAAAAATTTCTATCATCCTTAGTGCTATCATATGCATGTTTATAAACAATATGGAAAAACATAGCTACTTGCACTGAATTATAATACTATGATTGAATTTCCTCTTACGGAACTAGAGTATAATTTTCAGCAAAATCAACCATTGAAAGTATAATACCAATTGGAAATGTGTTTCTACATGCATGAAATTGGCTATCAAGCCATCGATCATGTTGAGAGTGCATGATATATTTTGGTACTATCTTATTATTAAATTCACTCATGAATGCATGCACACTAACTTTTTCTATAACTAAATCACAACGCTTTCCTATTTTTCCATCTTTTAAAGAATAGTGAAAATTCTTAAATCTTTTAACTTCTACTATTTTTGTCCGAAATCATTAACAACGCTTTCATGCATACAAATTCTTAAGAATGAAATATTTCCATAGTCAATGCATTGTCTAGAAATACAAGAACTTAAATAAAAAAAATTACCATTAGATCTTTCACAAAACAAACTTGAAATAAACTCTCTTATTGCTTCAGGTGGCATATTAATACCACATTCTTGTATAATCATGTTAGTATGCAAGGTACAACATATATATCGAAAAACATCATAAAAATAACGAAATTGAATATACGTTTTACAACAACAAGATATTCGTTGCTTATTAATTTTTTACATACCACGGTTTACATTTTTCAAAAGACCTTTGACTTATTTTAATATCATTAGGTAACACTAAATCACCACAAAAATTTCTATAAAATTTAGTTTGTGTTGTATCTAATAGGTGTTTTGGGTGAGGATCGCGAACTTTGGACCCCGCCCTTAATTTTAAACATCTCTAGCATTAGATGAAACCCTAGTATTATCATGCCAATATTTTTTAATCAAAGATTTAATTTCAACATCCAATTTCATATCAGACCTCGAGAGTCAACCACTAAAACTCCAACATTGGTTGATAGGATCATTTTCTATACTTACTCTTCTTTTTGCTGCTTTTAGCAATGTTTTAGGATATATTTTTAAAACTTCACTAATATTTCTTACCATTCTTTTATTCAAAGTTTTTTTATTAACTATAGCAGTTGTTATAGCTCTTCTTGCTGCATTTTTATCTTTAGATCGACCATTTTTCCCAATAAATTGAATGGCACTAGCAACAATACACATAACATGTTTTAATGATTGATCTTTTCTCTTTTTGGTTTAACAAAAAAGCCTAACCTTTTCATTATTTTCCTCATTTTTTGCATTCTCATCAATTGCATCATTAGTTGACATTGAATTGCAAATTTTTTACAATAAAAGAATTTTTTGTATATTTTATTTGCATGTGTTCTTATTTGCCTCCAAGAAATTTGACCAGGAAGATTATCAAAAACATCACTTTTAATTTAAAAAAAAAGTATTTTCATTAAATTCAACATCACATTCTAGATTTTTATCTCCATCTTCATCTTCATTTTCATTTTCATTTTCAACTTCAAAACGATTTACATTTTCATTAACAAAATGGTTTTTCATTTTCATTTACATCAACAAAACGGTTTTTGTTTTCATTTTCAACAAAAGGATCATTCTCAATTTCATTTTCAACAAAATGATCATTCTCATTTTCATTTTCAACAAATTCTATAAAAGTTTCATCTCTCTGAATATTATCAATGTCAACATCTTGTAAAACTTCTACATACGAATTTACCATTTCACTAACATGTGGATTTGAAGACGTACTTGAATTTGTGCATATTGAAACATTCTCCATAGCATTGAAAGGGGGATTTGAAGACATAGTAGGACTTGCTTGTATAATCATATTCTTCTCCAAATTGACTTCTTGCAAATTAGCTTCATCTACAACCATGGTCTCCTCAATGTTTTCATCTTCAATAGTTGTGGAAGTGGATGCTCCCCCATCATTCATTGATTTAATTCTCATTCTTCTTTCTCTTTGTCTTTGTCTCTCCTTCTCTTTGTTTGCTTCAATTTCTTCAGGAGTCAATGTCTTCCTCCTCTTATTACGAGTTTTATCTCCCATGATTATAAAATTCTCAAGCACAAATGAATGTCAACAGTGAAATTCTTCAAAAAATTCAATCCAAATTGGAAATTCAAGACCTATAAGGATTAAATTCTTCATCTTGAGTTCCTCAAAACAAGTAGAAAACTATAACAATTCCACTTTAAAACTGATTTCTTCATGCCTCCTTTGAAAAAATCAATTCATATTGCAAGTTGAGGACCTTTTGTTCCTCCATACAAGTACAAAACTAACATAATTTCACTTCAAAAATTATTAAAATTAATGAAAAATGCAAGTCACCACTTGTAAAAACAACACTTGATGAAAAATAGTCCAATTTTACTGCTCTCAGCCGTACATGTGAAGTTGCAGACTTCACAGTAAAATTTGACAGTAAATTTAAATAAGATGGTTAAAAACAAATGGGACCCCATTCTATAATCGAGATCCCATTCCCAATATTTATTGTGGGGACCATTGACAAAGGAATGAGATCTTGTTTACAAAACAGGATCTCGTTTCCTTGTCAACGGTCACCACATTAAATATTAGGAACGAGATCCCGATTATAGAACGAGATCCTGTTCTATAATCAGGATCCCGTTTTTTAAAATTTGAAATTGGTTTTCCTTTGTGGTCGGGTTTTTTCCTCGGATTTTGGTTCGGGAAAAGCATTGGGAGTCCAAACCTAGGCCTTCAACCTGGTTTGACCTGCAAGTTGAAGGTTCTAACAATGTCAGAGAAAAATACCGAGTTTGGACATATGGCTGACGACATTTTTTGCAGAATTTTTTGACGAAATTAAAACCATTTTAGATGAGACAATGCATATTCCAAATATGTAATTTTTTTTACAATTGGATTATTTTTTCTATTTTTCAATTAATTTATGATGAAACTGGTCCATAAACTTTAAATATTAGGGTTTTTTACTATTTTAATAACTTTTGATCAACATAAGATTTTGACAAACGGATTGCATGAGAGAAAGCTTCAGACAATTATTTTCAATTTAAAAAAAGAAGAAGAAGATAAATTTAGGTCATCTTATGTGTGTTGTACACAACAATTTTTCAAAATGACAAATATGCTTAATAAAAAATTAACAAAAAAAAAATATTTAATAAAAAATTATAAAAAAATTCCAAAACAAGCTCCAGTGAGTCATAAATATTTTCCCAAAAGGATTTAGAAAAATATGACAATTTAGGTCAAAATATGGATGTCGTACACGTGCATGGTATGGTAAAAAAAGTGACTTTTAAATAGTGGTTTTTACAAATGCCTATTGAAATTCAATTTTTACAATCTGGGTATTGAAATAAATTACATATTTGGAAACTAGACTCCGAGTACTACATTTTATCATTACGGACTTTTTTGAAGATTCCATCTCTAAGTGCTTTAAATTTTAAGGTGAAATGTGTCAAATTCTGAAAATCAAGAAAAACACTGACTTTTTGACCAAAAAGTGGACTCAACTTCTTGCCAGCACCTCTAACCCTATCCCTAACTATAATTGTAATACTAAACCTAACCCTAAACCATAATTATAATCCCAACCTAATCTTATCCCTTACCCTAAACCATAATTGTAAGCCTAACCTAACCCTAACCCCAAAATCCATATTATTCAATTCAAATATTTATATTTCATTAATTACATACATTAACTCTCATAACCCTAAGTTCAAATATAAAAACAACCCCTAACCCTAACTCTAAACTTAAAACCTAATCCTAAATCTAACTCTAACCCTAAAACCTAAACCGTATTCCTAACTCTAACCTAACCCTATCCCTAACCCTAAACCTAAGCAAAACACTAAATCCTAAACCTCAATCCTAATCATACCCTAACCCGAACCCTAAACCTCACCCTAAACCACAATACTAATCATACCCTAACCCTAACCTTAAATCTCATACTTGCCTTTATGAGCAAGGCATCTTTAGCTTGTATTGCATCTTGTGCATGGTAGCATCTTCCATTGTTGCTTCTCTCTAACTCTTGTGGAGGTTATTTGGTGTTGCAGATTGAAGATTTTGGGTTGCTCACTTCAACATGGTATCTGATATTTGAATCTGGAAAGCCCCTTCCTTTTTTCATTAGAGAGTTTCTACTATTAAATTCTATTGTGATTTTAGTTTCTTGTATGATCTTGCAAATTCTTCGTATGCTCTTCTCTTGCGTTTCAATACAATCTTGAGAATCAGGAAGGGTTTGCAAAGATTTTTTAATCCTATATTGCATGCATGCATTTTGGTGAGATCTGGTGATTGCAACACTTTTGGCTATAGTGGCAATATTTTAGGCTATTCCATTGTGTTCAGGAGGCTCGAGAAAGTCAGATTTGGCTTTCGTTTCACTTGATTTGGTCACCGTTTGCAGGTTTGGCAAATAAGGGTTTGAAACTCAGATCTAGAAGGTAGCTGATATTTCAAAGTAGTTTGAGTCAAAACAAACCTTGCCATCGCGTTCAAGAGGCCTAAAAACCTAAAGATCGACTACCAAATTGTCGATTTTCGACACTATAAATTGGAGGTCGAGGCAATTTTTTTTAGTAGGGCAACAACCGTACGACCACCCCATAGTTGCCCAATTTGACCCATTCACAATTTTTTAAAAAAATTTCTACGGGCTATTTAATATTTTCAGGCATTTTTTAATAAATTTTGTAAAGTTGTTTTTGTGTTTGTAGGGCCGTATAGACCACCTGCAAACCACGTTGGCACTCATTTGGGTAGATTTGTACCAAGGCATTGTCGGCCCCGAAATATTCGGCGACCATGAGTACTCGCCTCCCATCAGCCCAAAGTGCTCTTCATTGACTATTTGTTTTCTCTTGCCGATTAGATCTACATTCATTTCATCGACCGTCAAACTCCTCTTTCCGACGCCTATTCATCGGTGACATCGTCGGTATTCAATATATTGTACCTGTTTGCCCGACGTCATACATCCCCCATCCTCTCCAAGTGTACGAATTCAGACATGGCTCATTGGTTTGTTGAGATCGCCACTTCACCTCGTCATTTTCTGTCATGATTCATCACATCATCATCAACCTTCTTTGTTGTAGCATCACTGCCATCGCCAGCCACTGTCAAATTTTTGGTCTATGCATCTTTCATATGGCGAGCCAAGGTTTTATCAACCCACGATTTCTTGTGGTATTCTTTACACCACTCACATTTCATTTGCATCAAATCGACATTGATTAATATTCGTAGCTTTTGAAGTCTATGATCACTGGCATCTTTTTTTGTGGATCAAAAAATCCTCGAGGGTACTATCTCTTCTGCATCGACAAGCTTTGTTTGATCCTTGTCACTTCTCATCAATGTTCAGTTATTGGTTGGCGCATTCATTGTTTCCTAGTCTGGCTGCCTTCCTGTCACATCACAGAGAAAGCGTGGTGGTAAAGGTTTATTTATTGCCATTTATATGTATTAAAGTTTTTTATTAAACATTTATTTGATCAATCGACTTGTTTTGGAAACTCGCCAACCACACATTTGAGTTGACCATTGTTTATAAAGGTTGCAGGGTGGGGTGGCCCCCGTGTGGCGTGGCCACCGAGGCACCACCCCTGCTCCGCCTGCCCACCACCCATGGTGGCGGCAGACAAACACCTTTTTTTTAAACATTTATTTAGTGACAAGGTCATATGGGCCGACCAGGGGCCCAACCCAAATTTTGCACCATTCTAGTGTTGATTTTTTACCCTAGTTAGCGTTGAAAGTCCCGAGTCTTCTAGGGCTTTTTTTCGTTTTTGCATAACTTTCACTCCAGGGGGCGGAATTTTTGAAACAAAATATCACTGAAAAGTTAGCAAGCTCAACTTTTTAGTGGTATAGGTGATTTTCAATTTTTTTTCTATTTGATTGCATTTATTGCTCATTGAAGTCAGATATGTAGTTTTCACTCTTGAGCTCACAACTTTTGCTTTGTTCCTTCATTTTTCACGATTCTTGTGGCGGTGGTAAGGTCTCTCTAAGCTCTTCAGAGTTACTCATGCACTTTTTCCAGATTTGGCCCTAGGTATAATTAATTACGCCGAAGGTGTCCCCACGCTCAACTTTTGCAATCCCTTTTCAGACGAACGATGTAGATTGCCGGACAAAGCAATGCAAGACAAATCTCAGACGTTCATAATTTTTGCCATATTTTTGCCCATTTTGGCCCCTTTTCGCTGCTTTCCCCGTTGCTATTTCTTCCCGCTCCTCCAAAATCTTCCTCGAGTTAGTTTGTGCGAGCCATTTTCATGCCCACCAGTGCAGATTTGTCCACAGGGATTGAAATGCGACCAAATGAATTGCAGTCGTCGATCATTTTTCCAAACTCTTCCTTGCTGGTATTGGTCTTTCGCTTCTCCACTTTCCATAGATGGTTGAGCATTTACTATGCTCATAACTATCACTCAACACATATCAGAAGAAGTGGAATATCTATGCAAAATATCTGTCCCAAAAAACAGAGTAATCAATGTGGAGGTAGCCGCATCCTTGACAACACAACTGAATTTGAGGTAAGTCGGTTACTAATGCCCTGAACACTACTATTGATAACTCATTTTCATATTTTCGCTATAATATTCTGTCGAACTGAAGCACAAATCTGAGTTAGACCTACTTCTCGTTTATTGTTAATAGTTTGAAGAAACAACTCTAGGGCATCATTGATAACAGGACACAACTTGTGCAGATTCTTGCGGTGAGTCACTTCATACTCTCTGTTAACTCTTCCTGGTAGTTTCTTCCTTCTCTTAACTTCCCTTACTCTCTCTCTCACTCTATGTCTTTTGTCCAAAATTGTGCACCTAATTGATCCCCATCCTACAACTTTTGGACATCTCCAGGGCAGGGACACCATAAGATGGTAAATGCACGTCATTCCCTCCTAAATTGCGCCCTTGAATCTATGTTAAGTGTGGTCATGGGAGGATATTAAATGATGGACTTGTGTGCCATTCTTTACACCTTGTAGTCTTCGCTTCTTGAAGGGACGCCATGACATTAATGGCATGGACACCCTACTCTTAACTCACACTCCTTCCTACACAGTGCAACCTTATCTACTTAATGAAGTTTGTTTCTTTCATTAATGCCTTTAGTCTCTTCTCTTCTTTCTTGTATATCACTCTCCTATATTTTTTCACTCTTCCCAAATGCTATCTAAATTTGTATAGCACCAAAATAGAGCGTATTAGTGATTGGAGCAGCCCAGAAAGACTTAAAATCATTTTAAAATCCATTCCCCTTCATTGTTTGAAGCTCCCGTTTTCGCACAAGCATGTAGGATACTGGCAAAGGTTGTGGAATTTGGCTTTACACCTGCCAATTACATTTTCTTGAAAGTTTCTAAATCCTTTTAAACAAATCCATTTTGTACATATGCGCAATCATTGCAGACCATGAGCTGACATCTTTTTCAGGTATTTTGTCAAATAGTTTGCATTCCTTGTTAATGCTTCCATTTTTTGGATATATGTCTACTAGGGCAGATGCAACTATAATATCTAACAAAGTTCCTCTATCCTTTATGCTTCAATGGATATCCATACAGTTCCAAAGCTTCCCTTTTGGGGATACAACTAACTAATTAAAAACATACACAGTCATTACTTCAGTTCCAAAAATTTATACATAGTGAATAAAAAACAGAATAGTTTCGGTTGCAGCTAAGTGATTTTGTCATTATTTCATTTGCTATTTTTCTTTTTATCTTGTTGGATCAAGAATAAGGCTTGTTTTAGATTTTATATTTGGTATCAGAACAATAAAAGAGGTTGTGTGTTCGTGTTAAATAATTCTGTGTTTGGCTCTGTTTTTTGTTTGTTGTTTCTACGTTTATTGTGTCCTGTTTATTGGTTGTTTTAGATTCTACAGTTTTTGTATCATGTTTTAGATCATAAAATTCATGTTACAAAAATGTTTTGAATGACTGATGATAGATCTTTGATTGTGATTAGAAACGTAAATACAAAACCTATACAACTGTTCTAAAATCAAACTTTTATATAAGAGGATGAATAGCTTGGTAGTACACATGACTATGGACCTTCTTTAAAATAGGCGAGTTCTTAGATGACATTACAGTTAAGCGAGCATAAAAACTGAACAGAAAATGGAGTAGAATTGGAGATTAAATTTAATAGATGCTGAGAGATATCATTATTAAGATGTTTATGTTTTGATCGGACTTGTGATTTAAATGCAATAGACGTCTGAGAGTGATATCTCTCAACATTAATGTGCAATGGGTACGTCAAACTTTATTTGGTCAAAATTACTTGACCAATTAGATTGCTAGCAAGAAATATACTAATTTATCTGAGAGTGATATCATAACTATTTATCAAAAATATTAATTCTAATTACTTGTGTAAGAAATACACAAGTAATAGGTACAAGTAATAGAACTAGTGTACAATTGTTCAATGGATTAGAATAATAAACATCCAGTTTGCATTTATGAGATGTAATTCTAAAAAACCCAATAACTTGTAAACCTTAAGAGCTCCAAAAATTTGGTTTCCAGTAGTTGTCCTAAAAAGACTCACATCCAACAACACTTGAACAGTAATTTTTTTTTTAATACTAAATGTGAACATATAATTGCCAGATTTAATCCCTGAAAAGAGTACATAACCGTATAATAAAGTAAATATTTGAAACTTTTCATCCATAGTAAAGCAATTTATATGATTTTAGAATTAGCTATTTCTAAAGGTTACATTTGATTGTGTAGGAAAAGAGGGTACAACCTGTAGTAAAGGTTAATTGGGAAAAAAAAGAAAAAATACAGTCTTTTTAATGTTGGTGAACTCTACATCATCCGTAGTTGCAAATTTGCATTCACTTACAATTGTTACTGTTATTTTTTAAATTTCAATTTTTCATAGAACTCTTCTATCCATTTTTACCTTATTGGTTAGTGATAGTCAACACTTTGAACATGATTTGCATAGCGTTTAAAGTCCCTACTTATGAAATTAGAGGGTCAATGTTGGAAGACACAGTGGCAGAGAGAGGCACATTGATTGATTAGAAATGCACCATATAAAGAAAGAAGGGTTGTACTCTAATGTCTAATGCTTGGAGAGATGTTAGAATCAAGGCACTTCTCAATTTCCTTGTTGCTTTCATGAGGGTATTGTGACATATTGAAGGAACATGTGATAGAGATGAGCATAAAAAATGGGATCGAAGTAATTACTGCAAAATACATCCAATTATGTAAGGAAAGTGCTTATGGAGAAGCAATTGACTATTCTTTGGGATGTTGATTGTTTCAAACATATGTTGGGAGTCTCTAGAAAATGGATAGTGTTGTAGTTGTTTTGGACAGAGAGAAAGAAAAACATTTGTTGATACATAAACAACCATGTTAAAGGTCCTGAACTTGATGAAAAAAATCATCTAACACAATGAGCTTGTATATCCAAGAGTCACTTGATTTCACACCACATATAAAACCTCAAAGTCATTAATAAAAGAAAAAGGATGATCTTAGAAGAAATTTTTGAAGTGGATTAAAAAAAAGGTCAGGATTCATCTATTTACACAATCATATAGGTCAATTTGGGCACAAGAAATGTGACATTTCAGCATCTACTCTGTTCCACATCCATTGAATCCATGGCTCTAGCAGAACCAAGCAAATACAAAAACTGAAATTCTTCTATTTATGCAACTTTATGTGCATTGGAAAGAAAAGCACAATTCTCCACATACCACCAGATCCATAACATCTTAAACCACAATTGAGGCTGACAAACAATCTTGTTTTTCATCATTTTTCTGTGTCTCTTTTCATCATTTATCTCTGTGTCTGTTCAAGTGGAATTTGTCTTTAAACACGACAATTGCATTTGCTTGGAAATTTCTACAGCCTTTTCAACAACTCCATTTTGTGCATATCTGCAATCATTGCAATCTACGAGACCATATCTCTTTGAGGCACCTTGCCAAACACTTAACGTCCCCTTGAATACAGGGGACTTCACCAGTATGGCTCAAATAAATGAGCTAGTTTTTGCAAAATACATCTGTGGTCTTAACTGAGAAAAAAAACTACAGTTTGCACAAGTAGACTATAATGAAGGATTTTTGTTCATTTCAAGAGGCTTCAGTATTATTTTTTTCAAATTTTAAAGACTGTTATAGGCAGTAGATTGTATGAATTTTTTTATATTTTTAAATCTAGGACTACCATGTAGATTAATCTTGTACACTGATGACTCGTTGAAAAAATGAGCTCCTTTAGTTTAGAACTGTATTACTAGAAATGAGAATTAGGAAATGAAATGGTAAAAGGAAGAGGGATATAGGTTATTGCCTATTGGAATCTGGATTAAGAAATTACCCCCCTCTACTCTACCTTCAATTTCCAAGCTCTAGATTTATTTTAATTTATTTTGTAACAAAGCATTCAATGAGTAGCTTCATAATAATTTTCATTTTAGGATTATCTTAGTTTGAAATATATATTTTATCATTGTATAATTGTGCATAATTCTCCATATGCTCATCTCAACACCTACACATACAACGAGTAAGTAAATGCCAACTAGAAAATGCACCAGCATTATTCCATGGCTATATAACTCTGTAGCAGCCACAACTAAAGCTAACCAGAGTTGCTTTTTGATATTGGATAATTGAATGATTCAGATAGTCACCGCATACTGAATTATTAGCATGGCTTGTGAAGGTTATAATATCTCAACTATTAAAGGTTAATATTTCCGAGCTATGATTAAGTGCCATATATTTGGCACTCATGTGAATGTTGCTCTCTTCAATAAAGATGTTTGGCATTTGCTGTGTATGTTTCAATCTTGAATCTCTCAATATGATTTCTTCCTTGTTTGACCGAAATCTACAACCAACACTCAATGTTATGCATTTTTTTAACAATCTTTTCTGATGGCATTAAGGAAAATCATTTAAAGTGAATATAATGTTTGTAACATAATAGATTGTGTAGAGGTGAATGGAATTGGCAATCACTCACATAATTATAACTCATTTTGTACCTTAAATTGCTATTTTTGGTTTAATGGAGCATTGATAAAATGATATGTTTGATTAATAGATGATGTGTCTAGCACTCCATTAGAATGCTCAAAAAAAAATTTTGAGGAGTCTTTCATGCTGATAACAGACATATTAAAGAGTACTGTGTCTAAAATATTTTTAATATAGTTGAGGGCATTAAGTGCTAGGATTGTTTTGTGATTTATATATAAATTGAAACTTACCTTGCCATCCATTATGTTTGTGCTCATTTACAATTTTTGGCCTTACTCACTCTCCATTATTTTGTTTGTTTGCTCACACTCTTCCTATTTGTGATGTAATTATTATTGAAAGCTTCTATAATTCTCTTTTTGTGGTTATCAAGTTTTTATCAAATTTAGAATCTTAATATTGTTTTGTTACTGTTGAGATTTACAAATGTGACTTGGAGTCTTTTTACATTGTGCTTGAATAGTTTTGGAGACTACAATAGCTTAAATTGTATGTTATTTCTGGTGTGCTTTTGCTTAGTTTAATTGAATTGATTAGCTAGAAATTCAATTGTTTCTATTTTATTTTCGTTCTTTCAAAGTATCTCACTGTAATTCTCAAGCATTTGAATAAATGTTGATATCAAATAAAAGGTATTATCAAATTTTGAATGAAATTGGGCATCCTGATCTTTTAGTTTTTCAGCTGCAATTTTGCACTGTTGTTTAATATATGAGCAAATTCTGGGTGGATCTGTTGGAATCTCATTTTGTTTCGATGGTTTTTAAGTCTCAAGGTATTGTTGGGTTGAGTATTCTCTATTCTATTTTGCATTGTTTTGGCTAGAAATGCAACTATTATGTTAAGCGTCAGTAATTCTTTCTCTGCAACTAATATAATTATTAAAATATTAAAACAAAATGGGCCTAAATTTTTATTCTTCATCAATATTTTGGTTCTTCTATTATCCAAAGTTTCAACTGGAAACAAGAAAGTTATGTACAAAAATACTATCAACTCTAGCAATTTAGGTGAAATCCATTGCAAATAAGATCAATTTCTACAAGGTAACCAATTACTGGGATTGCCAAAACCAATTTGTACAAGAATTTGCTATGTTTTGTTATTTCCAATTTTTTTTTTCAAAATTTCAACTTTCTCCATTTCCTTTTATATACAAATTTTATGCACTCAACTTAGTAGCGATTTCCAAAATACATTAAGTCATATCTTTTACAATTCTCACTACTACACCACATTTATCACTCTTCTACTACAAGATTGACAGCGAAACAAGCTTACAATCAATTCAATCAACACTGATCGACAATCTTACAATTAAAGATTTGTTGGAAGCAACCGAAGGGCTTTTACAAGAAGGAAGCCATTATTCTACCTATTATTAATTGCATTAATCCACATATACACTGCCATATATAAATTTAAGTAGCATGTTCATATTTTAAGGATCTTCTCAGATATTCTCTCATCCAAGCTTAAAATTTTAGATTATCAAGTTGAATTTCAAATGACACATGTTGTAGAAACATAGTTGGTGGATTGCTGGATTTTCCTTACATAATTACCAATTCTCTTGGCCTTGATAGATTCCTATTGTGAAACTTGTTTTGCTTATTATGATTGTTAGTATTCAATTGCTTGGGCCAAATCCCTCAAGTACATCTAGAAAAATTGAGTGTAGTTAAGTTTTGTTTTCTCTCCCTTTATAGAAAATGCGTGGAATAAAAGGAAGGTTGTTTTCAAGAAGTTTATTTTTCTCTACCAACGTAAAACAAAGCATCCTATTATATGTTTATGTATGCACAAAAAAGTAGTAGCTCTGTGTTTATTTAATTTGTATGAATTTGGTATATATATTGATTGTTGTTTCTCTACTTCTTTTGCTCTGTCTTTTCTTCTATTTTGCCTCTTGCCTTCATTTGTTATCAAAACTAAGGTTTATCCACCACAAGTTCCCAAAGCATATGTCATCACCGTCAAGAATGGTACCTTCAAGAATTCAAAAATGGCAGATTCACATATAATCACTATAACTTTTTGTTGTTTTTTGGTTGTTGTTTCTTTGGTATGATAATTTGATATGTAGCTGAAACAGTATTGAAATAGCATTTTTATTATGGTGATAGGGAGATGTGCAACCTAAAATGTGCATTTCCTCCATTTATTTGAATAGGTGTTGTGTGATTTAACATGATCTCATTTCTTTGTTTGCAGTGGCTCACTAAGTACAACAAGAAAGCATAATAAGAAGCACCTAAAAAGATTAAATCGGGTATACACTTTGGTTTTCTTAGTTTATGATACCTTTTGAAGATTTTTGAATTTTTTTTTGTTAATATAGAAAATATTATTTGTGTGCATTATTTGTATGTTAATGTTTTTTGTGTATTTGTATGTTACTGTTTTTTGTGGTTTGTATTGTCTAGTTCATGAAATCTATGGTTGTATACATTAAGAAAATATTGGTATCCAACTCTTGTTTTTTTTAAATATCCAACTCTTGTTGCTCTCAAGAGAGAAATATAATTATTTGCATTTCTATTTTATTGTTAGTTTGTGCTATTAGAACACCACATTTATTGTTATTGAAAGAGTGCATTTCTTTAAAAGATTCATATAAACTACTTCTTTTGTGTTTCAAATTTAAATTAGATATACTATGGATTTCACACCTAGAAAACAACCAAATAAACTAGCCTTAGCTTAGAAACCAACCAAATAAACTAGCCTTAGCCTAGAAACCAAGAGACATCATCATATAATATTTTTTCTATACTACCAGTTTCAAATATAGGCTACATTTTTCAAAAAAAATTGCTAGATGTTTAATTGAAACGTTTCTTTCACACATTGTTTGTTTGATCTAATGTTTGTAAAGTGCAACATATAAAACATAGTTCTTGTAATTTTTTAATTCCTTTGTAATTAATTGCCATATTATCCTCACTCATTTACATGCTTACATTCTTATGTTGCACTTCTACTTATACACATATTTTATCCACTCATGCCAGGGCATGGCTACACATGCAAATACTCCTATACAACTACGCCCCTCCATGGAAATGCATCCAACATTGGTAGTATCCGAGTCATCGTCTACTATTAATAAACCTGACTATGTTCACACAATTGTCCAACATCTTGCTGCAACTGTATCTAATAGTTGCCACGACATTGTTCACAAACTCAAAATTGCATGTTAGACAAGAAATCCTATCAAAGAATTGGATGTCAAGATGCTTCAAGCCTCAGTGTCAACCTACCAATCCAGCTGCACAAAACTAGAGGGTTTGTGCAATTTTCTAAGGGAGCTTAAATATGATCAACACTATAATACTGCTGCAACACCCATGATAATCGTCGTGTGTAGTTCATTAGAAGTCTTTTTTGTTGTGCCTATGCTATGCCTACTTATGGCTCTAATGTAAAGAAACAAGATAGTCTTGTATACTTGACTCTAATATGCACTTTTTTGTTGTGCCTATACTATGCCTACTTATGGCTCCAATGTAAAGAAATAAGATAGACTTCTATATTGGACCCTAATACTGTTTAATAATATAAATATATTTGTTGGGTTATAAAATGCATTTTCTTTTCTGAGAAGAACTACAATATTATAAATAAATTTGTTCACCATGGAAATAAATGGTGTTTTTCCAATTTTCATTCTTTCAAATTAAACTTTACTATTTACTTAAATTCTTGTTTCCATATGAAAGACTAAATTGCTTGCATCAAATTTACCTCTTTCACAAACCAATGGTTTGATAAACATCTACATAGACAATGTGGTCGTACACTATGAAGTCTACGGTTCCCTTCTTTACCTTTCAATTGTGGTTTTCCCCATTAACAACAATCATACAAGTAAGAACCTTTATTTTACTTGTCAAAATACCAAATTCTAACACTCACAACTTGTCCGTAGGCACAAAACTTGAACTTGCATTCACCTCCCAAATGGCAACTCTAACTCCAAATGTCATTGAAGGAATTCTTGCAGGCATGTTTGATCTTGAACCTACACTACATGTTACATCCATAGACGCTATACAACAGGTTCATTCTATAGATGTTAAATATCGGGTTCAACTCTCTGATGGTGTCCACACCCATCCAACTTTGCTTCCCAGCCAATTCAACAATCTTGTTGTTGAAGATGCAATGGTCACTGGGTATATTGTCCAGCTTAAAGAATATACATCCAAGGTGTTCGACAAATACACGTATGTCCATTCATACTCTATTTTTGAATAGTACTTCATTCATTGATTTGATTTTTCTAAATCATTTATGACCTTCGATTGCAGGGCTATAATTATCAAAAATCTTGAAATGGTCACAAATAAAGCACCGCTTGTTGGCACTCCAACTCCTCTTCTACAGGCTACATGTCATTTTCCATCTACTAGCTCGCAAGCCCCAATTACTTTACACCAAGATCTAAGCTCTACCCAACAACCAACCATAGCCCCTTTTGAAATACTCCCCATCAAAATTTTGACCCCATACTATAAGCGTTGGTCCATCGAGGGTAGAGCATTAACAAAAACTCCAATCCATGAGTTTCACAATGCTGACCGAGAAGGAAAAGTTTTTGGCTTTGACCTCATTGATAAAGCAGGCTCCGAAATTCATGTCACATGCTTCAATGAACTTGTTGATGAGTTCTACAATGTGGTGCACTCTAACGGTCTATACATTATTTCTAATGGTCGCATACAAGTTGATAATAAAAAATATAGCAGCTCAACAAACCCATTTGAAATTTTCCTACAAAAATCATCAACTATAACTCCTTCACCATGTGTAGACTCCATAATCCCCATGGAAAGCTTGCATATCAAGAGCATTGATTCCCTACTATCATTGCCTATTAATTCCCTTGTTGATGTTCTTGGCATACTTTTATCTGTCTCCCCTGCATCAACCATTCGTAAGAGAGATGGAACCGAAACAGTTAAGTGTACTGCAACAATCACAGACATGTCATGCTTGACCATTGATGTTACACTTTGGGGTCATCATTGCGAATTTGAAGGAAAATAATTATTTGGTTTGCCTCTTCTACCAACCCCTCCAATTATCTTGATCAAATCTGGACGTATAACCTCCTGGTGTGGAAAAGCTCTTGATACTATATTTGCAACTAAAATTGTAATAAATCTAAAATTGTTAGAAGCCGCAATGTTGCATGATTGGTATTCCACTATAGGGAATGAGACACCTTTCATTTCCCTCTCAATAGATCATCTTTCTTCCAACAAGTTTTCAAATCCAGTTGACATCACATCAATCACTAATACAAACTCTCCTGAAAAAAGAAATACTTGTGTAAGAGAAAGCATTTCAAAAGTCCACTTGGACAACTTTTATTACCTCTCTTGTCCTCTTATGGCGGGCAACAAAAAATGTAAGAAGAAGGTTGTACAAAAGAGCCCCAATAGCTTTCATTGCCCAAAGTGTTCTAGTGATCTCCCTGGTTGTGATTTCAGATACATGGTAAAGTGGATTTGGAAGATGGAACATGTGCTCTTCTTAAAGCCACTGCATTCGAAGGACCCGCAAATGGCTTGTTTGGTGTATCAGCTGAAAAATTTCAACTAATTTTGGCGGATCCTGATGCTACTAAACACGTGTTGGATCAAGTTCTTGGACACCAATTTTTCTTTGAAGTGGCAATCACAATTAATTCATTTGCTGGGAAAGAAATACAAAGCTTTGTAATTATAGCGATAAAACTTGTTTAAAGATTGCAAGTACCTTTTTCTTTCCACAATACTATTTACTCTTTGCTTACATTGTACAACTTTTGCTGTTGTCAATACCACCAATTGTAATCATGTGTTCGTACAATTATAAATAAAATGTATACAAAACCTTTTTTGATACCACAAATTTATCTTGTGCACTTGTTTTGAAATATGATTTGTTGATTTTACACGCAATGTATTCTAAGAAAATATGATTTCTTGCTTTTACACATCTAACTTTTATGACTTCTCTCAACTTTTTCATGAACTACTGCAAATTAATATTGCATTGCTTTGTTCCTGAACAACCCCTATCATGGACACCCCAACTGAAAGTATGGAAGCACAACGAACTCGTCATAATCATTTGCAACATTTAAGGTACCAGGAAAATAAGGAGTCTATTAATAGAGGAAGAAGAGAAAACTATCACAATCACCTTGCAACCTCCTCCACATCCCCACCTTGTTTTTCAAATAACCCCTCCCCATTGCAACCACCCACACCTGAAATGCAATCTACTTTACACCCCATTTTAGCCTCTCAAAACCACCATCCTCCACTATTTCCTACAAACTATTACATTGCTAGGAATTCCTTCCCTGAAAATTTGGACAGCCTTTCAAACATTTCAACATGTCAAGTATGCATGGAACGATATCCAGGAATAAAAACTAGGCTACTAAATGGTAGTAGTGCTTGTTCAAGATGTATTTCATAAAAAACAAGGCAATTGCTTCTCAAAGTGGAACAACATGGACCTTGGAGAGCAGCTCGCTTGTTTACAACGCCTATCGCAGATTGAAGAAATGCTCATATCAAGAGTTAGCCCTGTCCTCCAAGTTACTTATGCAAAAGGGGGATAGCTAAAATATAGTGGCCACACTATTTGTTTTCCTCAGGATATTATAGTAATTACACATTACTTTCCACATCATATACATGGCTTGGATATACTCATTGTAAACAAATAAAAATGTTGATTCCCAACAATATAGTTTCTATGTTTACAGAGCAGATGTTCATGAGGCTTTGCAATATAAGATCTCTAATGACCCTTACTACAAAGATGTCCAATTAGATGAGGCCTCCCTCTTATGCTTTCCTATTGCCTCCACTGACATCTTTGACCTTCTAAATGAAACAACCTCAACTTCAAACCCCCTTGATGTTAGTTTCATGGAGACAGATAATACAACTGAAGAACATTTGCAAGAGAATTTGCAAGCAACAACATCATTTGTGGAAAACCTGCCCCCTGCCCACACAAAAGTGCAAGAATTTTGAGCGTTGTTGTAGTTAGGGGAAGGACGACCGCCTCCTACAATTGATTGGCCACCAGTTTCTCTTACGTCCCTCAATGAATACACAACTGAAGGATTGTTTGCTATGGCATTTTCGACATTGTTTCCAAAGGGCAGAGTTGCATTCAACCAACAAACAATGAAAGAGGTCAAGCTACATGAATATGCTCTCCATCTTCTTAGATACCATGATAATAGTTTCGGCCAACACCCACGATTCAGATACTTCATCCTTAATATTCTTATGCGCCATCGTAGCCAGGCCACAACTTCCGTATTCATTCATAAACACTTGGAAAGTAGATTGCCAACAACAATACTTGACTTGCGCGAACGACTCAAAGAACTCCTCGAAGAACACCTTGCAAACCAAGTTATGCGGTTTGGCTCTAAAATTCGTGGTACACACCCCTTCTGGACTCACCGTAGGGGGGATCTATCTAACATGGTTATTCAAGTTGGTTTCCCGACTCTATTCTTCACCCTCATTGCAACAAATACTAAATGGCCAGACCTACACAATGCTATGCCCTCCCCTACACCAACAAATCCTACTGCAGCTGCTCGGTGGAGGATCCAAAATATAGTGCAAAACCCACACCTCGCTGCACTCTACATGCATCACAAATTTTCTGCATTTCGTGAGGAGGTTTTGGAGAATATTATCTGCACAAATGACTACTGGTCTAGGTAACATACTCCACTTCATTTATATTTACTTCTTTCATACATCATTAGCTTAATATCATCTCCTCTATCCAGGTATGAATGGCAACACCGTGGCTTTGCACATGTCCATGATTTCCTTTGGCTCAAAGACACACCTGACATTGCCAGACTACAATGGAATAATCTTGCATTAGTACAAAATGCAATTGAATACATTGATAGGTATGTCTCTGCTTGGAACCTGCATCCCCACAAAAGCTCAAATGAGAGAGTTTCACGATCTACATTTGACAACCCTTGCTTAATGGACACAAGAATGATTATGTTATCCACCCCTTCCCATGCTACAATGAATTGGTCAACTGCGTTCAATGCCATACATGTTGTACCTTGCAGACATGTTTATGAAGAAAAGGTTCTATAGTTGAATGCCACTACAAAGCCCCTTGGCCCATGCAAGTCATTTCAACCCTCTCAAATGAGAGTGGCCAACCAAAGCACACCCCAACTCATAATGATGACTGAGTGAATCTTCACAACCCCACTATCCTCTCTATTTGGCACGTAAATGTAGATTGCCAACCCGTCCTCTCAATAGATGTAGTGCTAAAATATATAGCAAAGTATGCAGCTAAAGTTGAAACCAAATCCGAAACATATCATGAAATGCTTTCCCGTATTTCGACAACTTATGATCTTGACAAGCCAACAGCAATATATTTTAGGAAAATGCTTGTTGACAACCTTGTTGATTGTGATATTAGTGTCCAAGAAAGTTTCTAGCTTTTACTAAAACTCCCGCTCTGCTTGTGTAGTCGAACATTTGTTTCTTTAAATGTAAACCAAAAGAACTATCAACGTGTTCCACTCTCAGCTACAATTACATCAACATACACAAACTACATTGATGCATACATGGCACGTCCTATTAGTTTGGATGCATTGCCACTAATTGAAGTCACTCATAAGTGGAGCTTCAAAACATCTCTTAAAACAAACCACTAGAAAGAGCGCTCTTCTAAAGCAATTGTTCGAGTCTCCCCCCATTTCACAAGCATTCCTCCAAAGGATGAGCCAACTTTCCACGACTTCTGTTGGGGTGAATTGGTTCTGTACAAACCTTTTCGAAACATTGCAATTGATCTTGGTTCATCCACAACTAAAATTGTGGCACAGTGGGAGAGGATGGCATGCACTTACCATCCGTGGCATGTGCGATGCACTCTACCAGATACGACCTCCATTGCAAACCCCGACTCTCCTTCAAGCGATGTAGAACCCCCACATCATTGCAACCAATCTGAATGGAAAGTGTTGTCAAGTGTACACCCAAGCCATCCACTCCACTTGGATGCCCTTGACATGCTAGGTACTCATGAAATAGACCTTAACCGTGACTAGAATACTCATTCCATGGATCCAATTGAAACCATTGTAGCATCCAGCTTTGTAAACTCACACTGCACAACATATCAAGTCCCCCACCTGCCTGTCTAAATACCCACCACAACCTTTCATTAGAACAAAAGAAAACACTATATTTAGTGTTAGTCACACCTAATTAAACAAATTAGGTTTGCCCTCAATTCTTCCGCACCAAATGGGAGAACATCACTACTACTTCTTGCACCAATAGGTCTTGCAGCATTCAACATTGGAGCATCAACAATTCATTTTGCACTTCGAATACCCATCAAAGAGATGGCTCCCTTGCAAGGCTAGACACTAGCAAGCTTCCAAGAAAGCATGCACTTTGTTTGCTACATTTTAATAGATGAAATGAGCTTCATCGGCCCCAGGTTGCTTGAACAGATCGAACATCGCTTGCGCAAAGCTTTCCCAGCACACAACCATTGCCCCTTTGGAGGTCGCTCAATCCTCCTCTTTGAAGACCTTGCCCAACTACCATCGGTTAAAGACATTCCTATGTACTCTTCTACTTCCGATGGGGGGACCCTATGGCGGAGCTTTCAAATAGTTTTTACACTCAACATAATATTTCGCCAAGCAGGTGAAGATCCAAATCAACTTCTATTTTGTTAGCTCCTATGCAACTTAAGAAAAGCAAAACCTACAATTGCAGATTGGCAATTGCTAATGTCAAGATCAAGTGCGACACTAACATCTACAAAAAAAATTTCTTTCTTATCATCCATACATCTTTATGCAACCAATGAAAAAGTCTCACTCCATAATAAGCACATGCTATTGTCTCTAGCACAACCCGTTGCCATAGCCACTACAGAGCAAATAGGGAGCTCTATCAACTCAAATCCAGATGATGAGAAACTCCAACAAAAGATTCTAATATGTGTCAACCAAAAGGTTATGCTATCTTGTGATCTGTGGACTGATACTGGCCTTGTTAATGGAGCTCTAAGAAAAATAGTGTACAAGGAGAGAGAAAAACCACCCCAACTCCCCTTGTTTGTTGTTGTTCGATTCAAGAATTACATTGGGCTTGCTTGGGATACTAACAACCCAAAAGATGTCCCTATTACACTAATGAGCCATGGTGGACGATGCCAAATTCTGCTTAAAATGGCATGGGCCTTAACCATCCACAAATCGCAGGGCCTTACACTTGATATGGCCACCATTGACATTGGCAACATCGATAGGCAAGGGTTGACATTCACAACAATTTCCAGAGTAACCCAGCTTTCTGGCCTTCGTATCCACCCTGCATTCACATTTGATAGATACACACGCATGCAACAAAGCCCTCATGTTGCACGCAAGATCAATGAGGAATCTCGATTGTCAACACTATCAACATCAACCTCTTGAAATACACAACTTCTTTTCACTGCAAAAAAACGCAACAAGTATGTTCTCTTATTACTTAATCCTTTATCTTTCAATTACTACATTCCAAGCTTTCTACTACATCCACTCTCATGCTATGGTAAGTTGCCATTTCTGTTACAAAAAATATAAATTGTATGTAGGTGTGATCTTTCATCTTCTAAACATATTAATAGAATTGGATTTTATTGTATATTGTTGGCTAACAAGTTAGGACATATGTTGACTGGATTAGGATATATACATCTCCTTATGTGTTTTTCTATTGAGGTGCACGTTTTTTTTCTCAGTTGTGTGCTTACATATTGTTCAGAGGTAAATGTGATTGAAAAATGGTTTCTTGTGGGGTTGTTACAACGACTGGTAATTGCATGTTAATTAAGCTAAGTATACCTTTTTCACTTCGCTCCACTAATTTGACACAAATAACAAGCCTACACTCATTTCCATCTTATAAACATCTATTTGTTCATGCCAATTCACATTCAGTGTATTGAAATATACAATTTAACTATGAACCGTAACATTGCAAACAGTTTTTCACATCAATTGCATGGGCTGAATTTAACTAATTTATCTTTACAACATCGATTCCTTGCTTATTTCACATGTATTGTTTTCTATAATATGCTTTTTTTAGATCTTTACTGCTGCTTCTTGATGCTACGATAAGGACTTAAACATTCTATTATGTGTTTCTTACACATAATATTTATGCATGTCTAGTTTGCTTTTGCAGCATACTGTACTGGTCTATTATTGCCATGTTGGGTGCTGAAGTAGTTGGAAATGGATGATGATTATGTTGGCAAAGAAGAGGTAACGAATGGATTATTTGATGCAACAAACCTACCTTCAAAAATTGTTTTAAAATTTTGGATAGCGAAAATTATTCGTTATGCATCAATTTTTTCACCATAACTATGACCACGAACATTCAATACAAATTATTTTTCTATTAGTGTTTTGTATTTTAAATGGCAAGAGTATAATTATGCAGGGTGGGAATCAACAACAGTAAAAAAAATCAACATCAGAGGGTGGGAATCAGCACTTGATAGTGGAAAAACATCAACATCTTCAGCCTACGGGTCTTCTAGGATGGTACCTTTGTTTTTGTGAATTGAAGCACTTTGTATGGCCTCAAAATGGTTAATGAAAGAATCTTGGGAAAAGCTTGAGAGAGCATAGCTGGAATGAGTTTGAGTCAGCTATAGCTTAAATAAATCATCATTGCCAATTTCTAGCTTTTTGATTTTATTGTAATTTCATTTTTATTACGAGTTCAATTACAAACGATATATTTTTCCCACAATTGCTGACCATTAAATGGAGTGTTTGATTTCACCAGTCTAGCACTTTTGGGTTTTCTTCATTTGGCTAATAATAGGGGCGTACTCTCTAGCACTCTCAAATTTTAAAACATTTGTGCAGACTAATCTGCCAATTGCAAATTAGAGTTATGTAGTTTTATTCTCAAATTAGATTGACATATGATTAAAATATACACGACTTTTAAACTCCAACACCCTTGATTGCAGATAAATTATATAGGAACCCACTATAAATTATATCCTATACTAAACACATCAGGAAATAGAAACATCGTGTTTATTTCTTCTATTGCTGCTGTTATAGCCATTCAATCTGGTACCATGGATATTCAACATTAATATTTATCAAGTGCAACATATATTTTCTTTTCTTATGACTTTAAATTTTCCACAAAGAAATTCAGGTTTAACTCGTATTTGTTGGAAATTAGGAGAATGCCACATGGAATGAATTGATTCATACATTTATCTATAAAATTCATTGTATTTTCTGAAAACAGATGGCAAACTTGACAAAACCCCCATGTACTCCAAAGAATGGATAAATTCACATGATTTTATTCCTATATTTCAATATAATGCAATCTAATCACTTGCCAAGAATGGATAAAACTGTGTTTTCTCTTTTCACTGAATTCTGATTTGGGATCATGCATGCAAATATGTAAGTTACAAGATATGTGTTTTTTGGGTTTACATTTTATTTTCTGCATGTTTCAAGGTTTCCCATTCACAAATAAATAAAATTAACAATATTAAATTGCTCCATTCTCTTCGGCGTACCCATTGCACCCCAAGGTGCGATTGCTAGTTTAGATTTTTGTGTTTTAATACTCTAGTTAATTACTCGGATATGTTGGCACTTGGAATCTTTTTTTTCACATGGGATGGCTTCTTTTGGGCTGCTTTATATGTATCTCTTGTATTTTGTCATTTGTGGACATTTTGAGCATCATTTGTAAGCAATTTCTTATATGTAAATGCACTGAAATAAAGTGCCACACTATTGTACATGTATTTTTGGGGTTTTGCACATAAGGTTGTGCCAGATTTTGTACTCGCATTGTATTATAAAGTGCCATGGGGGATTGTGTAGAGCCTTTGTTATTTTCCATCACACCTTTTTCAAGTGAGAGTCCCTCCAAGACAACACATAATCTAGGTGATTCTTGCCTCATGCATGTGTGATTTGTTTTGCACACTCTTTTTCAGTTGCAGGTACTTTCTTATGCACTTTCAAATGTTGTTTCTTCTCCTTCATACACTACATGGTGATACACAAAGTTTGAGTGGAGTTTTTATACCTCTCCCAAGCCAGCATTATGGGGGGTATTATACTACTCATGCTAATGCTTCCTTGGTTTTGCTTTGGAGTGAACCATGTATCTAGTATTTTTTCCTATGTACTAGGTGGATGCAACAACTGGTTACCCATGCATTTTGGTGAGATGGAGCATTTACCATATAGACACTCTTGCATTCCTATTTTGTGGAGGAAACCTTTCATCTTCATTTGATCAGTGTTCTTCAGACTATTGGCACTTGTATTTTAAACTTACATTAGTTGAGAGTGTCATTGGGGTCACTCGTGCAGATTCATAAGCCATCTATATTTTTGATTGAAAAATGTTATTTCCTTTGTTTCCATCTTATCATTGTTCAAGTAGTGTTGTTTGGGGCACTCATGCAGATTGTTGTCTTCTTGATCTTGATCATCCTATTTTCAGAGGAGGTTCTTCAGTTATAGCACTATAACAATCATCTTTTGACAATTGTTTGCAACTTCTTCCCGCTTCAGTGATGTTCTTCATGTTCCTATTATTCTTGGGACATTGTTCTTCATCTTGTGTTTCTCTCTTTTGGAGAGGATTTTTCTCCTTTTCTCCACTTGTGAGAGATTTTTCGTTTTGTACATGGGTACCTCATCAGGCCTTGTTGTCGGGACCCATATTTTGCATCTTTTGCATTGGTTTGTTCCTCCCTAAGTTGCACTTAAGGGAGGGGTGTTGGTGTGAATAAGTTTTGTACCTAGTTTATTCCTTTACTAGGGACTTAATTCATATGTTAAGCTAGGATATTAGTTGTCTTATCTAGATAAGTATTAGTTGTCTTATCTAGAATTTACAATTTCCAAGGTAGCTATGAGTTAGTTGTCTCATGTGATAGGATTAAGACACTTGTCATGATCTTGTATTATCCTATCTCTCATCATTGCCTTTATAAGAAAGGCATCTCTAGCTTGTATTGCATCTTGTGCACATCAATGGTATTATATTTCATAGCATATTGATCATTGTACCATATTACAATTATTATTTGGTGGAATAGCATCTTCCATTGTTGCTTCTCTCTATCTCTTGTGGAGGTTATTTGGTGTTGTAGTTTGAATATTTTGGGTTGCTCACTTCAACAAGATTAACTTGTCTCTTAATGCATTTAGAGGACTTAGTAGTTAATTCATTGCATGCATGCCTATTGAGAGTGCATTGTGTGGTGGTATGGACACTCCCATTAGGTTGGTGAGTACCCATAGACAAATAGCCTTCCTTTGCATGATCTCAAAGCTTCATTTGAAGCGAATTATATTAGAAGTAGATTTCATGTTGATCAGCACGGTCAAACTCATCCTAGAATGAGATTTTATGTCATCAAGTGAGATATATAAAGTGGATTCTAATATCTCCTTGAATTTTGTAGCAAATTTTCTTGACCTACAATTACCAAAGGTGGAGGTGGTGAAAATGGCTCAGAAAATTTTCACACCTAAAATTCTAGGTAGGTTGGAAGAGGTGTTGGAAGCTACCACTTTAGGTATTGGCATTCCTAGGCCTTGGGAAATGGATATTCTTTCTATCCCAGGTGAGGTAGTAACATATTATCCCTTCATTATAGATATTAAATATGTGACATTGTACAAGAAAAGGGAGCGGGCTGAGGTAGGAGTTAGCCTCCTGAAGAAAATACTAAATATTGAACCAGTCTGGGACTTTGAATGGGTAGGTAATTTTATCAATTATGTGCAAACATATGACCATGATGAATAGTGTAGATTTTATCGAATATAAAGTGTTTAATGTTTTTCCCTAGTTAGCAATCTATTTTATTATTAGGGTTTTGGAGTCATTTTTGTGATGTTGGGTGTTTGAATACTAGAAGGCTGATTTATCAAAGCCAACTTTAAGTTTAGGCATTTTTCTCTGATACTATAGCCTTGAGAAGTTTTCTAGGTGCATGGTTGGAGGGATGAAGGTTTTTTGGTACACCTCCAATTTAGACACTGAAGGGTTTGGATTTCATCTTACTACTATCTATTTTTTCAAGTTAAGTTTTTTTGACCCAAGGGATGATAATATCATTGGAACACATTTTTTGTTTCACCAAAAGATCGACTTGTGATCCACAAGAAGCGATTAGTCCATGTCCGAAAAATTAAAGGAGGCATTGGCAATTAAATTCCAACAAATATTCTCCTCCATTATGTATATTGGTGCTTATAAAAATGTATTTCAACTACTTTATTAATATATAAGTTTAGGCCTATGGCCTTTTATAAAAAAAAGAGTTGTTCCCTATAGTGAAAATATATGTGAGTGCCTATTATTAGGAAACTTATACTGTGAATTAAATGCTCAAATTTGACATGAAATGGATAAATCAGCATATGTATGCACAAATAAATTGTATATTACCTTCTTAAGGTTGGGAAGTTGGGGGGGTTTATTAAAATAAAACTTGTAGTGTTGTAAAATGTACACCTTTACATTTTCAAACAATGTTTGCATCCCCTTAATTAATTGGACTTAATTATGCCTCTAATTGACTTGATTATACATTTAATAGCCTAATTAATTTCATTTTCTGAAAGGGGAACCTACATTAAACAATTGCAAACATCAAATTACACATCTTAGAAAATGTGTGTCCTAGGTTTAGGGCCTAGGACCCATTTTCCCAAGGGTGAATGGGTCCACCTTAAGTTTAGGACCCCATTTTTTTAATATGTTTTTGGTAGCATTTTCATGATTCAAATTAAAATTGCAATTTTCGGCCTTTGATGTTTAATTGTCATGAAATTAGAAAATTACCTATAAATACAAGGTCTTTTTATCAATTCAAAACATCTAGCATTGAGGAAACTTTCATAAGAGTAAAGATTATTGTCAAGAGTATTCAAGAGCAACTTTTCTAGTCAATTATTGCAGCAATCAAGATCAAGATCATCACGTCAAAGTTATTTGTATTTATGCATGTTTTTGGAGCTAAAATTGTGATGTAGGTTTCAAGTTTTCAAGCATCAAATAGAGTGTCAAATCAAGCATCCAATCAAGCCATTTCATGCAAGATCTAATCTTTGGAGTGATGTGTTAGACTTCAGTCCTCCAAGGGAACCATTAGAGGGTTTGGTGAGTTGCAACAAGATAGTGTTCATTCATCATTCCTTCCATTTATGCTTTCATTTAATTATCAAGGTTTAATTACCAAATGAGAGTCTGACCAAGACAAACCATTATACACCAAAAACAAACATTTTTTTCCTTTTTGTGTGTTTGCAAATTTATAGGTAAAGGAGTGAAATTGGATTAGAAGTGCAAAGTTGTCACCAAAGTTTTTAAGACATGGAAACTCATCTACAAAGTTTGTTTTTGGCCTTTCGTTAATAAAACTTGGAGAAATTAGAGCCTTAGATCTAGCATAAGAGGATGCAAAAAGAACTTTTAGAAAAAGATACAACACATTTTCCAAAATAGGATGCCTTACTGTCACTTTTGGAGTCGGGTACAAACCATCATAACCTTCTTATATTTGCTAGTTAATGATTGTTTCTGATATTATTATTATAATATTTTGCATTCCAAGTGGTAGATATCAGTTAATAGATCATTAATGCACTTTTATACATCTCCCAAAAGTGCCTTTCAGTCAGATATTAGGGTGTTCAATTTAGGCGAATGCATCTTGCTACAGTTTTCAAGACAAGATTTTTTGGGTTGATATATATCATCCTACAACCCCCAAATCTGACTACAAATTATATTTTGTATTAGTATTATGCTTTAAATCTACATTCCAAGTTTTACATTGCACAATTGAGCTCATTAAGTATTTTTAGTTTATCTCCCCAAAGTGCATTTCAGTCATATTTTACACTTTTATGTCATAAGGAAAACAACGAGACCTCCAATAGAGTTGACTCACCTAAGGGTTGAAAGTTAATCCTACCATTGGGGATCTCTTTTCCTAATGAAATTAAATGAAAGATAGGTGCATACATTCCCATTTTTTCATCACCTATTTTTCTATGTTTCATTTTGGTGAATCTGATATTGTACATCTAGGATTTGAATTTACATGAGGTGGGTGGATTTGAATGAACTTCGATTACAATTTCAAACCCTAGATCTAGGATTTGCATTTGTTTGCATTTAATCTAGGGTTTTAAATTGGAATTTTGCATTGCTTAAAATATGAAAAATCTAAAAATTTATATACAAATCACATTGATTTTGCATAGTACTTGCATATTAGTATACTTTCAATCATTTACATTAGAAAATTTAGTCAAAATTGCATTAAAAAAGTGTCGTATTTTTTCACTATCTGTCACTAATTTCTAAGAACTTGCATTTATACACCAAAATTTGGAAAAATTTGTGATAGAAAGCACAAACAATAACTCAAAATTCACATTTTTCATTTTTGAAAACTTTGTACAAGGACCCATTTTCCCTTGGGAGAATGAGTCCTTGAGGGCACATAAAAACCAATTTTTGAGAATTTTTGTGGTCCTCTGCACTTCCTAGATCCGTTGGTAAACCACTATTACAATGTCTCAACTTTTTAGGATTTTTGTTTTATGCATTAGGTCTAATAATCCATTTAGTTTAGCCATTTTAAATCATTTCAAATTTATTTCAGTATTGAAAATCATCAGATTTGTAAAAAAATTGTTTATATTCTAAAACATTACATAAGCTGGATAGATTACTCTTCATTTTTGGCACACTCAAAACTCTAAAATATTAGCATCTTTCCTTTTTAAGTATGCCAAGAAAAAGATCATTAACAAGCATGTTAGTTATTCTATCAATATCTTTCCTAGTTATGAGAGTCTCTTAGTGCAAGAGAATGAAATTATTGACACATTCCTTAACACCACATTTCCTATCCTTCCCTCATCCCCTAAAACATCTCCCATGTATGGGGATGATCCGATACACGAGGAGGTAAACATAGATAATCATGATAACCATAGTTGTTCATCTCTGGATACCTCTCCTACTTGTGACAAAGGTATCTTGGTGTTAGAAGATCCAATTATCAAACGTCATGAAAATATTGTTTGTCCCTTCCCTTCTACTTCTCCCACTTGGGAAGATATTATGGTTGTTACATCCTACCCTAGTTTACAAAAACTACTTTTACCTTGAGTAAATTATGTAATGAAATTTATGATCTCGAAATATTGTTATGTAATAATGAAATTATGCAATGTTTGGATTAATTTTTTTTGATAGAACTATGGATGCTTTGATGCCATGAATCAGAGGAAATGTTATGCAATGAATTTATGTCTTTAATAGAAAATATGAATATGAATGCAATATGATGAAGATATTATATTGATTGTCAGACTAATTACCTTTATCTTTCATGAGTGATGATGTAGGAGGATCCAAACACCTTCAGGGAGAAAGAGGGGGAGTATCATTTGGGAGAAAGGTGGCGTTGGGAAATCTTCAATTTTTCCATCTAAGCTTGGGTTGGTTGTGTATGACTCGGTTAACCTAATAGTTCTAGGGAATGTTCTTGCATGTATTGAATTAAGTCGTTATGTGTTAGTTTGTTTTGTTTCTCGTTTTGCTATAAAAGGTGGTCTAGGGTTTGTAATCCTTCTTGTTTCTTCTTTTACATAAGTATATGTTCAAGCAAATATAAATATACATATGTACTTGGCAAGGAAGCCTACATATGCATACGTGGGTTCCGTGTATGTGTACATGGATGCATATGCACATGTGTAGATGGAACTATTGCGCCTAAAAATGTGCATGTACGTTCACATGCGTGCATATGTGTATATATATATATATTTACTTACACTATTTAATAATGTGATGGCATAATATTTTACTCTTAGCAATGACGCCAAGTCAACGTAATTAATAACATCGCAATTCATAATACTTAATTTACCTTGTTAAAAGGTTATTATTGATCTTTTCCTTAGCACCAAATTGACTTATAAAGCTGTGGGAGGGAATACTTGGCTCGATACCTTCTTAAAAGGAAGAGCTCTTTATTGTTGCTAAGCTCGATACTATAAGACGAGCTTATATTTTTTATATAAAAGGTGGAAACATATTTTTACACCTTTAAAAATGATTTGGTATGATATTAAAGCCATGGGTTCCCTCCTATATTGCAGCATAATGTAAATATGTATCAAAGCCTTACTTTAAAATTATGACTTATGAAATCACGCTAATGTCACAACTTAATAATCTAGAAGCGACAATGGTATTTTAAGCATCGTGATATGTAGTGAAATCCATTTAAATCATGGATGAGGATATTAAGGTGGGGATTAAATAAAAATGAATTTTGAATTCGTGGAAATAATTGTTTCTTGCCTTCATCTTTGCAGGAGTAAATCTTTGGGTGACTGAGAGCAGATTTTGGAATTGAATGGTAACTATCGTTAAACCATTATGGAACTAATTTGGATGGGTAAGTTATATATACTCCAAATAGTGAAAGAGTAGGGGTTGGTTGCTGCTATTTAGAAAAAAATCATTCCTTTAAATACAAGAACCAATACAGAGTCCGATAACAAGGATAACTAAAATCTTCTCGGGTAGAAGGAATAGATAGTCTTGGATCATGTTTGAAAGAAGTCTCATTGAAGAAGCCTTCATTCTCGAGCTTCTCGTAGGGATTACATACATCCATTACCTCAATCTTTGAACGAGAAGGTAACTCAATATTGTAGCCTTCAAATTCTGCTCCAAAGGCTTCAAAAAGTTTGTCTTAACGAGTTGAGAGCATTGCATGCTTAGTAATATTCTAAGAATGAATTTATTTTGTTCTCTGCATATTTAAAAATTAGTGGAATCTTGTGATAGGTTTTAAATGAATAAGAAAGAAGCTAAACTCATGAAATGACTTAGTTTTGTAGAAGAATATAGGATCTGTAAGAATAAAAGATTATTCCCAGTTGAGTTCATTAATTTATTAAATTATGTTGAAGCCATCAACAATGGCCTAGACTAGATTGGTAGAGCACACTTGGATCTTGTATGCCATGTAATCAAGTTATTACTAAATTGTAAATTACATTCCGTTTATTAGAGAGCCTCCATGAAAAGAAGTTATCTTTAAAGAAGAGCCTTGAACTCAAGTGTTCTTGCTAAAGCTTAAAGAATACTTATCTAGTTTGCATGTATTGCAACCTTGATAGTGATTTGAAGAAGGTTATGAAATATAGGTAGCTCAAGAAATTATTGCACATCTTTGCTGAATAAGAAGTGTTAAAGTGGAGTTAAGCACTAACTAACCAGATTGCTAACAACATAGGAGGAAGTCCATGTTGGCTTTGCTGGATGTTTTGTTTTGATAACATGTCTACCTTGGAATGTGGAGTTGTTTGTGCTAACATCCAAACTCACTTGAGTTACTGCCTTCTTTCTTAATAAAGATAATGTGAAGAGTTTTGGATTTTTCTAAAAAGATTACCCTAACTTGAATAGGTAAAACCCTTCTAGGATTATGTATTTAACCTGTAAGCTTCCAGAAGGAGGCCTTTCTGTTTGAGATCACTAATTAGCCTAAGTATAGATAAGACCAATTTAAACCATTGTGACGACATGCGACTTCCAAAAATACTGGCTTCGAGAATAGAAAACCCTAAGTGGAAAACCTCGTGAATCTTAAGACATTGATCCAGTGGCATGATTCAAGACCTGAGAGTTACGACAAGTAACACGGGGGTTCAGGAAAGGTTCTTTATTTTTTCAACCTAGTCGAATCACGATAAAAAAACAAGTCATGCTGTGTTATGAACCTTTTTTCATGGTTGTCGGGTGGGACAGGTAGTTCCAGTATGCCTTGGTTCAGAAATGTTTTTCCAAGTCGAGCAAGGTGGGTGAACATTGACTTCATTCTTGTAGTATTTGTACTTAATTTACAAAAACTATGGCCACAATGAGTGTAGTTGCCACTACGTGCACTTGTTAGTTCACCTTGACCCAGATACTTAGCTAGCCAGAGTAGTCATACTTAGTTGGAGGGTATCCATAGTATTGTGACAGAGTTAGTTAAGTAGGGCACAACATTAGAGGTCAAATGGAAATATGAGGGTTCCCAACTAAACCTTTCATTGAAGGGTAGGGCCACTTCTGATCAGGAAGATGTGTGGGGGATCGCTTAAGTCCAAGGTTGGATGTAAAGCAATTGGATGATGATCTCCCTCTTGTAGGTGGCATGCCGAGTCTTGGAAGATAGTACGAACCAAATATGAAACTCCGACCCTTTTTCTTGCAGTTAATTTTATCAACTTATTCAAATGAATCATTAAAGTGAATGTAAATTATACATGATGCTAATCATTTTAGTTAGAAAAGTAAATGATTATGCTTTCATTGTACCTATATGGAAATTAAATGCAAATGCATGTTAGTTATTTCTTTCCATGTTTCTTTGTTTTCAAAAAAAACTTTTCTCTTTACCCTTCTTAATGTTTATTAACCTTTGGTGAAAATATCATTATAAACCTGTGTTAGAAGGATTTGGTTGCTACACGTGGTATCAAAGCATTTGGGTTGGACACTCGGACCTATGATCCCATTACACAAATGTAACACTCAAATTATGATACTAATTTTAAAAAATCCCTTTGCCAGAGATGGTATGTACCAAGAAGATCGCCAGAAAGTCCATTGTTGATAATGAGTGATGTCTGAAAGCCAAAAAGGAGTGGGCAACTCTGACGAAAACAAATGAAGGGACAAATATTGAAAGAGAAGCTTGGATAGGGGACAACGCAAATTTCTCTCATTTCATGAGTCGAATCAAGGATGATAGAGAAGAGTTGAAGCAAGTAGCTAAGGTTCATGCAAGTATAGTGGCAGACTTAGCCCATCAACCATCCTTATCAAGACTGGAACCAAGTGAACCAACATCTTCAAGACCAGTACCAAGAGAGAATATTATTAATAACTCGTCTAAGAAAACTAAAACAATGAAAGATAACCTATGCATGTCGACCAACCAAAATCATTGTTATTAGTTTTGATGAGTCAAAGGAATATACCCCATTTACTCCCAACTGAAAGACAAACTTGTTGCATTTGTATTGATAAATAAAGATGTTGAATTTCTTGATTAATAAAAGAGAAACTTGCAATTGTGTGCTAAATCTTACAATTTTCTATTTGAATGAGTGTGTAATGAAATGAAAATTATGTATTAAAATTAAATTGAGAATAAGACTAACTTAAAATTTAACTGGAACTTCTGGTAAAAGTCTAAGGGAAACATGATACGAACTCGAAGTAACCATGAGTAAAGTCACAAGGTCAGGCAAGCCTTAGGAAGAGTTGAGGTGAATCTAGATAAAATATTATCCCTTTTGAAGGAAACAAGAGCAAGGGTAGATCAATTAGACAAAGAGAAGTCTAATAGAGAGCCCACCTTCGAAGGTGACACTAGAAGTTAACATGTTCACATTTACCAGAGTAAGGAAAGTGATACTCATTCGGAGTCCAGATCAGATGAAATTAAAAATGATCAGCTGGCATGGGAGTTGTCCAAGGACATGAAAATGGTACCTCCACCAAAATTTAAGGGATCAAACAGTGGTGATGTCATCAAAGCATGGCTAACAAAAATGGAGAAGTACTTTGAAATTCGTAACTACTCTGAAGTGACAAAGGCTATCTGGGGGACCTATCAATTGGTCGGGGAAGCATCTACTTGGTAGACAAATAAGAAGATGGAGTTGGGTTTAAATTCACAAAGGGTAACTTGGGATGAATTTGTGGTTATCTTCAAGCAGAGATGGTTGCCCCAGTTATATTATGATCAGAAGCTGATAAACTTTCAGAACTTGAAACAAGGCGATTTGACTAGTAAATCAATATTGGGAGAAATTTACCTCCCTCAATATCAAACAAAAGAGCATTTTCACATCTGAAAGTTCATTATGGGGCTAAATTCCCAGATAGGGGGCAAAGTGGACGTTCTCAGTCCAACCACCGTGGACCAAGTTTATGAGAAATCCATTAAACAAGAGTGGAGACTCAAGTCCTTGGCGACATATAGGGAGAAAAATTGAAAGAAGTCCAATTGGTCATAGCCCACCCAGTTCTTCAAAAGGAAGGGAGAGAAAAAGGATTTTCAAAGGAGAGGTGATAGGAGTGTTGGCAACACAAGGGCAAACAATTGGGGGGGGGGGGTGAATCAGTTGTCACAAAAATTATACTTATTAAACTTATTCTTATATTTGATAAATAAACATGAAAGCATAAACCATCAGCACATCAAAAACACACATAACACCAAGATTTTTGCGTGGAAACCCTGTTAGTGGAAAAACCATGGTGGAGGTTAATCCACAAGATTATACTATATTAAAAGTATTACAAATGGGGAATGCACATGCATTCAGGCACACTGCCTAGAGCTCACTACTCAAATATAAAAGGCTTACTGCCCAAAAGAAGACACACTATCTTACAGTCACATTCGGATTACATCCGAAGATTTGAACTTAGTAAATAACATCTGCTAATGCCAGATTACAGTTCCCGTTAAGCACATGAACACTTCCTTTTTCTCACTCTTCTTCACACTTTAATTCTTTCTTCAAAATATTAGAACATTATTCACACATAACACTCGCACATCTCGCTTCTTGGATACCATTCTCCTAAAAAAAATCGCATATATATCCACAATTAGGGATAACATCAACTACATGTTGGCCCAACAAAATATGAAATGTGTACAAACTATCGACCCAAATAAATAAAAAAATTATTAATGCAAATCAAATAGTGTCGGCATAAACATAGCAAGGACCCAAAACAACATGTCTCAAACACGAAACACCTTAAACAATTAGCCTCGAATATCCACAACATGCTACAATCACCTTGTCAGCCATGATCATGAAAAACATGAACTCTCAAAAGAGAATCACCAATCACGAGCATAATAATCGATGAAAACCAACAACACAGATAGAGAACAATCTAGAAACATCCACGAGCATCATGAATTACCACAAAATCATCCACAACAACTCAGATAACTAGAATCACATCATCTTCTTCCAGGAACACCAACTACAACAACAAAACAACTGTTGGAACACCGATAATCATAAGTTGATCAAATCTTCATGCGAACCTCTAAAAATTCATGTGGATAAACTATAT
This sequence comes from Sequoiadendron giganteum, assembly GCA_007115665.2. NCBI lineage: Eukaryota > Viridiplantae > Streptophyta > Pinopsida > Cupressales > Cupressaceae > Sequoiadendron > Sequoiadendron giganteum. The sequence goes on from CM021109.1 coordinate 17,563,416, forward strand.
ATACTTATCAACAAACCCTTTAATCCACAACTCCTTATCCTCAATATACGAAGCTAGCCACCATACTGAACTTCACTACATCATCGACAACCAACAACTTATTTTATTACAATTTTCTCAATATACTCGACATATACAATCTTAAATACATTAATATAGAAAATGTTGACATCAATGACAACCACATATCAATAATATCCAACAATATCCAACAATATCCCCCTTTGGCATTGATGGCAACACATGATGTGAAAAACACCATTAATGATACTTTGTCTTAGCACTTTCTCCTCCTTAGATTTTGACTCTTTTCTTCTTAACTCTTTCACATATTTTCACCCGACTCTTATCCCCCTTTGAAATAAATGAAAAAGTTACACATTATCTTTCTCCACAAAATATCTGAACCACATGGGTAAGTGCACCAATATGTGACACAATTTTGGCTATTAAGATGCCACTTTTTTTTTTTTTCTGAAATCAACAAAATCTGATTTGCACGAGAAAATGAAGATTGTTATGCTCAAAATTTCAAGATGCGGCAAGAAAAAAAGTTGAAGTGCTTCGAGTCTAGTTTCTAAGATACTATTGTTTTTTGAAATTAATGAAGATTAAGGGTCTCAAAAAGGGGGGTGCCCAAAATAGGTCCTGTTTTTATCAAAAAAAATAGCATAGCGCCTGAGGGCTCCCCCCTTTTTGGTTAACTTTTTTTTAGAATTTCAAAAATCCCAACAGTGAGAAATTAGCTAACACCATGTAGTTTATCCTCCTTCTTTCGGATAATTTTTTTAATGAATATATAATATTTTATGAATTTTCAAAGTGGACACATCCTGAAAAGCTGAAATTTAAGCATGCTCTCCCCTAAATTTTTTGCAAACTAATCGAAAATTGATTTTTTTTTTCATCATGTGTAGAATGGAGTCTAGTTTCAAAAAAAGGTAATTTTTTTCACGTTCCAATGAACGTGTAAAAAGCTATCCTAAACCTACCACATGTTGGTTATTGACAAAAAACGAAGGCATTTACAATAGAAGCCATGGATCAAAACCTTAACTAAATCAAAATGATTTTTTTATATATATATTTAGATAGCTAAGAGAGAGGTTAACGTTATTACAGTTTTTTTATAAACTTGCATTGAAAGGCGTGCAAGTGAGATGGGGAGCACGAATGAAAATATGAGAAATGTTGGCAAATCCTGTTAATTAACACGTCCAAAGCAGGCCATTTGGCGAGCGCCAAATGTGATGAGTCATTTGGAAAGTGCCAAATGGCCTGCTTTACACATAACTTGATTTTTTCTTTCTCTGTCAGGGAAACTATATACATGAAATACACATTTAAGTATAAGTTAACATTTACATATGGACATTTAATTTCTTATACTTAAAGTTATATTTCATGTATATATAGGAAGGATGTTTGAGAGTGGTTTCAGATCTCTAAGAGTTATAATGAAAATTCTAGTTTTTGGAAGATCTTAAAAATTTTAGACTTAGTCAAATTTCAGTAATCAGCATGTCAAATTTCAGTAATCAGGAGGTCAAATTTTAGTACTCAGGAGGTAAAATTTCATCTTTCTCTCTCTATCTCACTCATTTTCATCTCTTATTCTCTAGACCTCTCTCTATCTCTCTCACTATCTTCATCCCTTTATCTAACAATATCTTCTTTGAGCTCAAGAACTATGTCTCTACATGTCCATCTATCTCTTTCCCTTTCCAATATCTATCTCCCTCCCTCCTTCCCTCTCTACATTTTTCTATCTCTCATCCCTCTCCTTTTATCTCTATATATCTCTCTCTACTCTCTATACCTACCTATCCCTCCCTCCCTCTCCTCTCTTTCTCTCTCTCTTTGCTTCCCTCTCTCTCCTCCCCTCTCTACTCTCTATCTTTCCATTCTCTCTCTCCTTCCCTCTCTAGTTCTCTCTATCTCACTTCTCTCTCCTTCCCTCCCTCCCTCTCTAATTTTATCTATCCCCCTCTCTCTCTCCTTCCCTTTCTACTTTCTCTATCTCACCTCTCTTTCTCCCCCTCTCTCTTCCTTTCACCCACCTTTTCTCTCTACTTCTCACTATCTAACCTATCCCTCTATACATATTTATCTCCCCCCTCCTTCCCTCTGAATCTCTCCACCTTCCTCCTTATCTCTCTAATTTTAAGATCCATCACACATATCTATCACCTATCTCACTTCTCTTTTCCCCCTTCCCTCTCTACTCTCTTTCTCTCTATCTCACCCCTCTCTCCCTACCTATCCCTCCCTCCTCTCTCTTATCTCTCTCATCTCTCTCTCTCCATCCCTACCTCTTCCTCCCTCTCTCCTTCCCTCTATAATTCTCTTTATCTCCTCCTCCCTCTATCTACCTAGACCTCTCTCTATTTTTGCATCACCTCTCTCTCCAT